>VMDO01009373.1:59383-78217 GCA_007922755.1 Pedetes capensis | reverse complement strand
TCTGGAGGCACATTTCAGTGGTAGAGCGTTTTCTTAACAAGCATGTGGTCCTGGGCTCAATTTGTAGTATTGAAAAATTGCTATGTTTAGAGAAACAACATATGATTATTTGAAAAATATTAGAACCAAGCATGGTGGTACATACCTGCAATCCCAGCAACTCAGGAGGTTGAGTCAAGAAGATTGTGAGTTCAAGGCCGGGGGTAGCCTGTGTAATTTAGCAAGACACTGTCTCAAGATAAGAAATTATCTTGGGAGTATCATCCAATCATAGGGCACTTGCAAACTATGTGTGAGTGACTTGGTTAAACCCCCAAAGGCCATGAAAAACTAAAAGTCAGCTCAAAACATGATTAACATTTTGATATCTCTCATGTTCTCTTTTGTGTGTGTGTGAACCAGAACAGAACATTTACGATGTTGTTAGGTGCTGTCAAGTCATGTCCGACTCACAGTGACCCGTGTAATGTTTTCATGGCTCCCTGTTTCAACATTGCCTCAGGAGTGGATTGCCACATCCTTCTCCCATTTTTTCAGTGCTGGAAATGAAACTCAGGACCTCAACAACTGCAGAGCAGTGCTCTACCAACTGAGCTAAAGCCCAGCCCATTGACAACGTTAGGCCCAGTGTATTTCCAGAGTTTATCCAGTAGCCTTTTTACTTGATATTAAAATGTGAATATTGCTGGCCATTGTGGTGCATGCCCATAATACCACCAACTCAGGAGAGGGAGGAGGATCACAAGTTCAAGACAGGAGGCAAACAGTGGAACTTTACAATACCCTGTCTCAGAATAAGAATAAGAATAAACAAAGGCCTGGGTATGCAGCTCAGTGGTAGAGCACTTGCAAAGTACCTTCATGGCCCTGTGTTGAGCCCCACATTACCACCAAAAATAAACCAGAAACTCTATGGACCATCCAGTTGGAAGAGGACTGGCTAGAAGCACATCCACAGTGGTAACAACAGCATAGCCAGAGCGGCAGATTCTGTCTTTGACTGTGCTACTTCTGTCTGTGAAAAGGATGTTCTCAGCATCAGTCACAGGAGTCATTTGGAGATCAGGTCTGGTGGAGCATGCTTGCTCTGTTGTCATTAAGTGATCATGATCAGGTGGACCTAGTTCACTGGGCAGGTGTGTGGCAGGGTTAAGGGCTCTCACAACAGTGATGGTTAGGTGGGGTCTTTGACATAGGAAAGTGCCTGGTACTGTATAATGCAGTTCTTGAGGAGCCAGTTTTGGCCATGAGTGTTCAGCAATTCTATTACATCATGGGATGTATAGAGTATCAATTCTTTTACCATGATTAGATTATCTGCTTCTTTTATCATCATAACTGTGGTGGCCACTGCCCAAAGACAAGAAGGCCATCCCTTAGCCACAGGATCTAGTGTGGCTGAGTGATAAGCAACAGGACTTTCCCAAGGACTTACCTTCTGTGTTAGAACCCCCATGTTGACATGGTTTCTCTCATCTACAAAGACACTAAATGGTCTGTTAATGTCTGGGATTCTAAGTGCTGGTTCTTAGGGATTTGTGTGTGTGTGTGTGTGTGTGTGTGTGTGTGTGTGTGTGTGTGTGTGGTACTGGGGGTTGAACCCAGGGCCTCTTGCTTGCATACGTGTATACGTTGCAAGTGCTAGACCAGGGAGCTGCATGCGCAGCCCATTTTTTTTTTTTTTTTTACATTTTTGAGACAGGGTCTCACTAAATTGTGCAGACCACCTCTGGTCTCCTACATGTGATCCTCCCGCTTCCACGCCCCAGCCACTGGGATTACAGGCATGCGCCACCACGTCCAGTGTTTAGGGATTGTTTCAATTTATTAAAAATGAGGCATGTACTGCTGTCCATTTTAGAGTCAACTCTTCTTTCTCTTTTCCTTTTAGTATCTCATATGGAAGTCTTGCCTTTTCAGCAAAACCTGGTATCCAGATTCTACAAAACCCTGCCACAACTAGAAATTCTTGGAGTTGCATTTTAGTGTTGTGCCTTCAAATGGAGCAGATCACCTCTTTTGTTTCTCATCCTTTCTTTGTCCTCCTACAAAAAAAAAAATCAAACCTTGGTTTGACATATTTGAGCTTTCTTCCATGAGGCTTTGTACCTGGAGTCTTGCAGGAATCCAAGGAGGGCCTTTGTTCCCTCCAAGCATTGCTTTTTCGATTTACTACAAAGAAGGAGGTCATCAGTAAAACTGAGAATAGAGAAAGTGCTTGAGGTCAGATGCTAAGGCTTGTCCAAATAAGGTAGGGGCATTTTTAAACCCTTGTGGCAGTTGGGTCCATGTTCATTGGCCTTTATGTCCTGTGTCAGGGTCTTCCCATTCAAAGGCAAAAAATGGATGGCTTATTGGGGCAAATAAGAGACAAAAGACAGTGTCCATTAGATCTAGGCATGTAAACCATTTAGTTTCCAGGGGAATCAAGCTGAGTAAGGTATTAGGGTTTGGGACTGCTGGGTGGAGACTAACAACAGCCTGGTTAATAGCCCTGAGGCCTTGGACTGATCTGTAGTCTGCATTTGGTTTCTTCCCTGGGTGGAGAAGTGTGTTCCATGGTGAGCTGCACTCTTTCAGGAGTCCACCCTCCCTTAGCTGGACTATGTGAGGCTGGATTCCCTGTTGGGCTTCTGGAACCATAAGGTACTGTTAGAGAGCCACTGAGGGGATCCCAGCTTGAGTTCTACTATTAAGGGGTCATGTCTCTCTTCCTGGCCTGGCAAGTTGTCCTCAGCCTAGACGCTGGGAAATAACACCTTAAGATCTCCATTGTTATTTTCTGGGGTTTGTTCCTTGTCTCTCGCAAACAAATGCCATTCTTCCTCATTTGGAACAGTGACCGATTGGATTCAACTGACTGAGGAATGGTCCAGGAAAGGCAAACACTTCCATTGTCCTTGAAGGTGATGGTAGCCCCCAATTTGGACAGAAAATCTCTTCACAGTAGTGTATAGGGCATTCAGACATATATAGAAACTCATGTGTCATGCTGTGGCCTCCAGTCTCACAGATGTGACTTTGGCAAAATTCTTTCTGCTTGAGGCCCCATTTGCCTCAATTACCTGGGTCTGATGAGTGCTTAGAGGAGCTACTCACCAAATGACTACCAAATGTTCATCTCCACTGTTCAACATGAAGGTTGCACATTGGTCCCTAACATGGGCTTTGACAAGGGGTTTCTTGGGGACCCAGATCCAGGGAGCCCCATCACCCCTAGTCATTTTTTTCATTGGCTGAGAAGAGTGCTGCTGGTGAGGTATCTTTTTGAGATTTTTGTTCTTGTTTCTTCTTTTGGAGTTTGGGACACGTCTTTTTGAAGTGTGCATGTTCCCTGCAGTAAGCACATTGGTCTGGGTGCATTTCATGTGGGCTTTGGCTTTTTTTTGAACTCCCTTATTTTGGCTTTTATTATGGAGGGAGTGCTCTACAGGATATTTGAAGTTCCTTCAGAGTGGTTTTCCCAAGACTACTACCAGGTAAGCTGCTTTCTGCTTTGCCCTTCTATCAGCTTCTTTTCATTCTTCTCTCTTTTTGACTGGGGTTTGATTGATATAGACCTAACTATCAATGAGGATGAGCTGGGTGATATCCATAAGCCCAGCCTTCTTGCTTCTGGATCTTGCTGCAAATATCTGTGGCAACCTGGGTAACAAATGCATTGATCATCTGTTGAGTTTTCAGCACCACAGGATTGAATGGGGAAACCATCCTTTAGGCTTTGCAGAGCTTCTCAGAACATTTCTTGCCTCTCACCAGGCTCTTGAAAGGTCTCTGTGACCTTGATCATGTTGTTCAATTGGTGACAGCCAGCTTCCATCCATTTCAAAAGGGCCTTTCAGTAATCCTCCACACTCTAACTTGCATATGAGCAGTTGATGGTAGGATCCACAGTCAGCATCTGGTCTTGATCTGACATTTGGTATGGAGCTTTTCCATCCATTCTTTCCACAAAGGTAGTCAATATGCTTCCTGTATGTTCCATCTGGTGAAGTCCATGTGTATAGTCACTGTTTATGTTGGTGAAGCCTGCAGCGGTAGCCCTGTGGCATCCAATCCCGTCAGATCTCGGAAGCTAAGCAGGGTGGGGCATGGTTAGTACCTGGATGGGAGACCACCTGGGAACACCAGAAGCTGTAGGCTTGGGAGAAGGACCTGGCAACCCCCTCCCAAAAATCAATCTGCCATTGAAAACCCTATGACCAGCAGAGAAGCACTGACAATAGTGTTTCCCCTGTTGTACAGAGGGTCGCTATGAGTCGGATACTGACTCAACGGCACCTAACAACAACAACATGTTGGTGAAAATATATATTTGGTATGCAAAGGTCATTGATCTGACAAAATTCTACCATGCAATCTCTAGCATCATTTCTGTCACCAAGGCCATACTTTCCAATTACTGAAGCTTCTTTGTGTCCAACTTTTACATTCCAGTCACCAGTAATTATCAGTACATTCTCATCGTGTGTTTGATGTATTTCAGATTGCAGAAGCTGGTAGAAATCTTCCCTATCTTCATTTGTGGCCTTAGCAGTGGGTGTGTAAATTTGAATAATAATCATATTAACTGCCCTTCCTTGTAGGCGTATGGATATTATTCTATCACTGACAGCATTGTATTTTAGGACAGATCTTGAGATGTCTTTTTTGATGATAAATCCAACCCTATTTCTCCTTAGTTTGTCATTCCCACCATAGTAGATGATTATCTGACTCAGAATGGCCCATGCCTGTCCGTTTCAGCTCACTGATGTCTACAATGTCAATGTTTATGCACTCCATTTCTCTTTTAACGATTTCTAATTTTCCTAGATTCATACTACACACATTCCACATTCCAATTATTAATGGATGTTTACAGTTGTTTCTCCTTATTTTGAGTCATGCCACAGGCACATGTTAGGTATCTGTCTACTTTCAGGGTTGTCCCGAGGGCGAGGCATGACTAAGTTTCAGAGGATTCTAAAAATTACAAAGTTTTCTATGTGCATAAGAGTTAAAAATATGAGCCAGGTGCTGTGGTGCATGCCTGTAATCCCAGCAGCTGGGGAAGTAGAGGACGGATAATCACAAGTTCAAGACCAGAGGTAGTCTGCATAACTTCACAAGACCCTGTCTCAAAAAAGTTAAAAAAAAATGGGTTGGGCATGCTCAGTGGTCCAGCCCTTGCAAAGCATGCAAGTGTGAGGCCGTGGGTTCAACCCCCAGTATGGTTAAAAAAAAAAAAAAAGACTTAAAAACACTAATTTCATCACTAAGAGGCTGATGAGCCAAAGGAGCACGTTTTCTGTCCTCTTGCAGACTGATGTAAGGCAAGACAAACACCAAGAAGGGTGATGGCAGTGTAGACAGAAGTGAAATGTGGAAGACAGCTGTCTCCCAGGCACTGGGCACAGTGCGAGAGCTCCCATCTGGCCAGGGGCATCCCAGTCTTTGACAAATTTTTCCTGGGCTGTTTTTAGTATTCCTGCTTTTTCCTTGGCCTTTTTTTTTTTTTTTTTTTTTTTTTTTTTTAATGCTGCTAGAGGCCCTGGCACAAATCAGATAGGGCAGCGATTGAGTTTCAGAGAAATGTTTGTCCTAAGATACTGCAAGTGGCTTTCCATTGTAGTACCCTCTATCATTCTCTAGGACTCTGGAGGCCAGCATATTCTTCCCCGCAGTCAAGACTGTGCTGCGACCTACACAGACAGGATAGGTTTCCCCAACCCAAAGGTCTCATTATTTACACATCAGATTGCACACTGTGTTACTAGTCAAGGTGAAACAACTTCCAGAACTCTTAGATATGTTTTCCTTTTTTTCCCCCTGATACTGAGGGGTTGAACCTAGAGCCTCTCACTTGCATGCTTTGCAAGTGCTATTCCACTGAGCTGTACCCTGGCCCACTTTTTTACTTTTTATTTTGAGACAAGGTCTCATTAAGTTATGCAGTCTGCCTTTGGCCTTGAACTTGCGATCTTCCTGCCTCCAGCTCCTCAGTCACTGGGATTACAGGCGTGAATCACAATGCCCGGTTCCACGTTTTCCTATTTAATTGCAGTAGTGTTGTCCTTTTATTTATTCTGTATTTATAATACAGCTACATCATGAAAATTCCTACTTTTTCCAACCAGAATAGAGAAGCAGCTCAGGTTCCTAAAGTCTGGGAGGGGGGGTATTGCTGTGGGTCCCAGAAACCCTCATATGGGGACTTCCCAGAGAGGCACAAGTGCCACAGATAACTTCTAGAAATAGCATGAGGCTTCCTACCCAGGGCCCCTGGGGCCCAGATCAGGCCTTGCTCATGGGCAGGGCCCTTCTCCCTTGGCTTAGCAGGGTCCCGGTGCCTGGTGCTGTATTTGCTAGGCCTCTCTGCTCTCACCCCACTTTCAGTCTCTCCTGTCACATGCTATGTGCCAGCCACTTGATAGTCAAGTGCCTCTAAGATGAAAGAGACACGCCAGGCCTCTGTTGGGGTATACAGGAGTGCATTGTGTTCACACCCCACGGACACCGGTATCCAGGGGTCCTAGGTAGGCCCATAGGGCAACTGTGTAGCCTGGGGGTGCAGAGTCTAGGCTGGCTTCTGTAGAAGGGATGTCTTGCTTGGGAAGGAGGACTGTTGGCTGAGCCTGAGCTATTCACCAAGCCCAGGAAGATTGTGCCTCAGGTCCAAGGAAGGAGCCCTTCCCTACACCGTCTCAGGTGCCAACCATGCTTCCCTGTGTTGTAGCACACATCAGAACACCGTTCCATTTTATTGCCAAGTAGTACCCATTGTAGGACAGACCCCATTTCATTTGACCAGTGACCCATTGGTGGACATTTGGATTACCTCTACTTCTTGGCAATTGTGAAAATACTGCTACTTCTGTATATTTATGTTGAAGTTTTTGTGTAGATAGTTTTAAGTTTTTTTTTTCCCCCCAAATTTTCAAACAAGTTTTATTCCCATACAGCTCTGAGACATTACCTTTCATAAAATGTACAGGGACCAGGTTTCCTTAACTAGAGCAATAACTTGGGCCCACCCCACTCACTGCACTGAGGACGGAGCGGGCATCAGTGCTGGAGGGCTGCAGGAGGCCTGCCAGTTTTCAGTTCTATCAGGTATATACCTAGAATTCAAATTGTGGATATGTTAATTCTATGTTTATTTTTGAGGAAATGCCAAACTGGTTTTCAAATCAGCTGTCCCATTATACGTTCCCTCCAGCAATATATAGTTGTTGTTGATAGGTGCCCTGGAGTTGGTCTGACACATAGCAACTCTTATAGGCTTTTCAATGGCTGATTGTTTTGTGAGTGGATTGCCATGTCCTCCCATTTTTGTGGTGCTGGGGGATTGATCCCAGGTCCTCAGAAAGTGCAGCACAGCACTTTACCAACTGAGCTAAGCCCCAGCCTCAAAACTGAACTGCCCCTCTGAGGTTCGAACTCAGGACCTTCAGATTATGAGACTGGCATGTTGCCTATTGTACTAAGGAGGCAGGTTTCAAAAAGTAATACATAAACTGGGCACAGTGGCACACGCCTGTAATCCCAGAAGCTCGGGAGGCAGAGGCAGGAGGATCGCAAGTTCAGGACCAGAGGTAGTCTGCATAACTTTGCCAGACCCTGTCTCAAAAAGTAAAAAAGTGAGATGAGGGTGCAGCTCAGTGGTCCAGCACTTGCAAAGCTTGCAAGCACAAGGCCCTGGGTTCAACCCCCAGTACTGAAAAAAAAAAAAATTTAGTGAGGAGTGGCAGGGAGGTGAAAGTCAGGAGTCAGTTTGTAGAGATTTATTAAAAGAAACAGGATAGATTCCACTCTGAAGCCATAGAACCAGTTGTTCAATAGGGAGGGTCAGCCACTTAATGGTTTAAGATATGGAAGATACAAGTTTTGTTGTAGAAACACTGTAAGACTCCAGATTGTTCATGCACATATGTATGTACATGTTTATGTATGCTTAAACAACAGAATGTAGTGTGTAAAATACATAAAAAAATGAGTCCATCACAAAAAAATTATTTTACATATATATGATAAAATATATTCAGCCTTTCAAGTAACAATTCAAATCTACAAAAATAATATACATATAGTATCAAGTCCTGGTTAGTACAGAGAGCAAACCTCACACATTGGAGGTGGATAAAGATAGCCTTGCAGTTCTGGGGGTGCATCTTACAAGAATTTGTTACAATGTGTAATGCATCACCTCTTGACATAAATCAAATTCCAAATTACCCAAAGTGTAAGAACCCTCAGATATCTGCAAAAGCCCTCTTCACTAAATCATGAAGGTCTGTTTGGAATAAATGTGGTATGAACAAGTTAGACATTTGGGTTGATTTCATTTTTTAAAGGAGTACAGAATAAAATATATTGCATCATGTGGATGAAATGCCACCTAATTTGCCATGGCTATCAGGTTCTAGGGCTTGGGTTTAGATCAGTTGGTAGAGTGCGGCTCTGTACTGAAGACATGTGTTCAATCCTTAGCACTGCAAAAATGGAAGGACCTGACAGCCTATAATCTTGAAACAATCTTCCCTTGAAAACCCTATGAATAGCAGCAAAACAGTGACACAGTGTCAAGCAAGGCACAGTATCAGGGAGTGTTTTGTTCTGTTGTATATAGAGCTGCTATAAGTGAGGTGTGACTCAATGGCACATAACAACAACAGTCAATTTCTAAACTCTCTTTTCTATGACAAATGATTAATATTTTGTGGAAAGATACACACTGCTTTACTTTATTAAGATAAATGCACTATACCATCAGGTAGAACAATTCTTCCCACACTGGTCATTTTTCCCAGATTTTGTCAGGCACTGCCGACATTAATTCACTCCTGGTCCACAGATAGCTGAGAGTGCATCCAGATATGGATCCTAAACAATCCCAACTGACCAACCTCACTGGAACCAGAGGGTCAACTCTTCATCTCTAATCCAAGTCTGATCTCAGCTGATTTCCAAAGGAGAATACTTCACAAGTTCCATATCACTGGTTCATGGTGTGGTGGTAGCAATGTGAAGATAGAAGGAGGCTAAGGGAAGGGTCTGGGGAACTTAGGAAGTATGTCAGGCAGGATACTTGGCAGTCATCGATTAGCATATCCCAAAAATAGCATCAGGGAGGAGAGGACAGAATAATCCATGGATAACAGGACCTTATCCAGGGAAAAAGCCATCCTTGACCATTCCTCATTTTGTTTCTCTGAGGTTATTTCTCTGGCAACCTCCATCTTGAAAAGTCACTCCTGTTAGTAACATTACTTTCAGAGCTTTGAAACAATGCACCCCCCACTTTTTTTTTTTTTTTACCAGAATCACCCACATGAGGCAGGGTGCAAGATAGTTACACATTCCATTGAACCAGTGGGACAAACTCCTACATGGAGATCAAAAGGTGAGTTTTTCCTGCTTTTTTCTCTCCAAAACATTCTCTTTTCCCAGTGAGTCCCATATGCACGATGGGAGAACTAGGTCTGAGCTCAGCTAATTCCTTTTACCCACAGAGCCCAGTGTCTACTATACCTGCTGAGCACCAGTAGAGAATTCTTCTAAATTCATTCTGAAAGACTAGCAGTTCCTTGATGCTGAAACACAAAGACACAATAACAACAAAGGAAACTATAGACCAATTTCTCTAATGAATATAGATGACAAAAATTCTCAATAAATTTCAGGCAAATTGAAAACTAGAACATATCAAAGAGATTATTCATCATAATCAGGGTGGACCCACTCCAAGGATGTGAGAATTGTTGAACATATGGAAATCAATAAATGAAGTAGTGGCATCAACAAAGTGAAGGAAAATTGTCTGCAATTTATTCAGCAGATGCAGTAAAATAATTTAATGAAAACCAGCATCTCTTCATGGTAAGAAACCTGGAAAAGTTTTAGAAGGCTAAACACAATAAATATATAAGACCTATTTTCTATATCCTACTGAACAGGAAGGAGCTGAATATGTTTTCTCTAAGATTTGGAACAAAGCAAGGATGTTTACTGTCACTACTTTTATTCAACATAATACTGGGAGGCTTAGGGAAGGAAGATGGTGAAGTGGAGGCACCAGCACTTTCCAGCATCTCCACAAAATTGAAACAATATAGTAGGTGCATGGCTACAGGGAGAGGTGGAGCATCATAGAAAGACACTGTAGTGCAATGGTAAATGGTCAATGTCCACATGAGCCTCAGAATGTCAGACGTTAGAACTGGAAGAGAAACATAGAGCCCTAACACTGAGCACTAGGTAATGCAGAAAGAAAAAGGGTAGATCCTCCTTAGTGGAGATAAAAGAAAAAAGTCTCAGTGAGCTCAACAAGTGCAAAATCTGGCACCTTACAAAACTGGAGCCTCAGATAGGAGACTTGTGATTTGTGCATCAAGCAGGCACTGGAAAAAGGGTCTCCTGCACTTCCTAGGTTAGCCATAAGTGCCATAATGGGGAGCCGTCATAAGGAGCCTTCTGTACAAACTTACCATGGGGGTATATCAGGAGCCCCTGCATTATTACATCTCCAAGTCCTATTCATATCTCCTCATCATCGGCTAAGTTGGCAGCCATTCTGGGAACCAGTGTGGACACTGAGAACTAATTGTAACTTGGACACAAGTTCACAGACACCGGTCTGTATGGTGGGAATTGCACTGTAGAAGGAAGTGGATAGTGCTTCCTTTTGGGGATGCCGGATCAACCTCTGGGACAAGGAGTGAAACCAGACCTCTGTGGGCTTGTGCAGGGCCTTAACTCCCATCTTTGAGGGGAAACTTTTTCACAGTCATTTCTTGAATGCCTTTCAACCCGGGGGGCTCATTTTCCAGCAATATATTTAACAGTGCTCCTGTGCTATTCATAGGGTTTTCAATGGCTAACTTGTTTTGGGAGTGTGATGCTGGGCCCATATCCCTAGTCTGTCTTTGTCTGGAAGCTCAGCTGAAGCCTGCCCACCACTTCACCACTGAGTGGCTTTGTTAGTACCTGAGATACTGGTGGCATAGCTTTCAGCATCAGAGGAACACACAAATCCCTACAGCACAAGCTGACACACATGTAGGGATCCCTTAGGATACATCTATGATTTTCATAGCATGTGTATTCAAAGTTGTAAACCCTTACTGTTCCCAATTAAAACATTTTATTCTAGAAGGCCTACATGAGAGGGGACACAAAGAAATCCTGGAATTTTTTATGAAAAATCATGTATTTTACATGGTGAAACATTAGTCACTTTCAAAGTACTTTCCATTTCCTGAATATACATATTGAGAGATTTTTTTTCCTACTGCTCAAAACACGTTTTGAACTCATCATTTTCATGCCTTTTATAGTTTCTGCCACTTTTTTGTTCCGTTTCCACCAGGTTGGCAAACTGTTTCTCTTTGAGGACTTTTTTCAACCAAGAAAGCTAGAAAAAGTCAAATAGGCAAGACTGAGTGAACAAGGAGGATTGGGCAGAATGCTCATTCTGTTTTTTTGTGAAAAACTGAAGATTCAACACCTGGGTGGCAAAGATATTGTCACAGTGGAAGAACCAGCCACCTGTTTGCCACAATGTGGGATATTTATTCTGCAAATCTTGATACAAACTTATCAAAACATCCAGATAATAAAACTTTGGTGGACTGATCTAAAAGAACAGATTCCAAGTGCACCACTCCTCTCATATCAAAGAAACAGATGATCATTGTTTCTCATTCATTTGTGGGTTTTTTCTGGATCCTCTTTCATATCACTGTTTCTTTTCTTAGGCCCACAGAGGAAAGGGAATATTGGTGACTTGATAGGTAAAGAAGAGTTGTTTTTCTCCCTGAGATTAACAGACTATGGATCCAGACAACGTGGAAGAACACTTAAAGTAGAAGTATTTGAACAAATTATCTGTCACGACAAGATGGGGCCAGCAGTTACTTACACAGCTAGGCTCAAGCACTTCATGAAATATACTGTCAGCCACTACAGCACATATCTATGATCGCAGCTACTCAGGAGGCAAAGACGAGAGGACTGCAAGTTCAAAGTCAGAGGAAGAAATATGTGGTGAGATAAACTCAACATTGGTTATCACAGCAATTAGACTCCATTAGCTGTGTGGGACCATTCAATCTTTCCTCTCCATTGGAGGTTGACTTTCTGTTAGTGGTCTATGTCCAATAGACATGTCCAATAGACATGCTTTCTCCTGGATTATCTTAGCAAAGTTTGTTATAAAAGTCCCATCTCTGGGAGTCCCAATGGACTAGGTTGCACAGTCAACAGCACTGCCAGAGCATCAGGAGAGACATGGATGTTGGTGAACCCAAGATCCATCAGAACACCTAATTTGGCCAAGATGTTTACCTGAGATGGGCAAGGCAATTCCCATTGTGTTTAATCCAGCAGAAGAGCTAAACGCTCAAAGCCAAACAATAGGCTCTCACCCATTTTCTACTTCTAACCTTTTAAATTAGAAAAGTTCTTACCATCCTTATTATGATAATCCCCAAAAGACAGGCCACTGTCAGGGCTTTCCTCAATATAATGTTAAATTCAGATGAGAGATGCAATGTCTTAAATGAAGTTAATGAAGAATCTCAGATCCTTCACACAGCCAACCCTAAGCATCCTCTAGATGCAAAAGACGTAATATAGGCTAGGTAGCCAAACTGGAACCCAAAATCTGATGGCGACAGACGCCAGGTGAATCACTACCATAAATGTATCCTTAGAGGCTCACTGGGGAGCACCTTGGCCAAGAAGCTTAAATAAGATACAACTACAAAGGGGGGGGGAGGCAACTGGAGACCTGTCAGGCTGGCGAGAAAGAATGTGCCAAATTCAGTCAGTATCTGGCCCAGAGCCACAGGCCTCCAAGAATGTGTGGAGTGACCTGTAACCTTCACCGGGAAGAAGGCTCCAGACAATAGGCAGAAACCAGACAGATTAAGGGCTGTGTCATTACCCCTTATGGAAATCAATGCTGCAATAGGTATAGCCACAATTCAATTTAAACCAGGACACAAGGAGAAAGGACACAATGGTATAAGGTTGATGTAATGAGCCAGGAGAAATCTGTAAATGGCAGATGCCATGGCCATTTCTAACCATATTGTCTGACAAGGTTCAGATATGGGGAAGAGGGGTTCAAGGAACTCATCTTCTAAGAAATGGACGGGGATGGGGAAAAGGAATATGTGCTTTTTGCTTTCTGGGAATAGGATTACTGCTTCTAATTATTATGTACATAATTACTTCATGTTTAGGACTAATACTCATAACTAATATTGTATTAAACTCTCATGAAACAAATGCTGAAAGAATGGCATGACTGGGGGAATTTGTAAATGAATTAGAGGTAACGACCACCAATTGTAAGGGTTATGTGGACAATATTCTAGTTAAAGCTGATCAGCAATTTCCACCCTGGAACTCAAACATTAAGCAATTTATGCTTCAACTGCAACAAGCTGAGTTATTAGCCCCTACTTGGACTGAAGTGCCCCTGCCTATGGTAGCTAAGATTCACAAAAAAAGTATAGAACAATCAAAAGAATACACAGGCCTGTTCCCACAGTACAAAAGCCTCCCTGACAATTTAGCATGGAGGTGCTTATCTATCTAAAGGCAGACCTTGGCTCCCAACTGGAGGAAAGAGTGGATACATAGCATGGGGAGGTGCTTATCTATCTAAAGGCAGACCTTGCTTCCCAGCTAGAGAAAAAGAGTAGAGGCTGTTGGTCTGGTCAGCTTGATCCTCCACTGCCTTACACAGAAATATATAATGAACAAGGGATTAAAATGATAAATAAGGATAGAGTTCAAATACCCTATTATAGCTTATCATTTATGAAAAGCCTGAGAAGAGATAGACCTTCCAGGTATTTGTTATCTAAAGATAGTAAAGTTTATGCTTTGAACTATGGGCTATTATGACTAACAGGTGTTTGTAAAACTGCAGATATTCTTACTACTTGCATGACCTAAGCCTAAAAAGACTATAAAAAACTGAGCTATCTGAGCAATAAATGGAATAGAATCACACTGCCTCCAAGTTGCTGTCTCTGTCTCCCATCACCAACTCCTCACCGCCTCACCTGCAGGCGGATACTGAGTAAGTTCTACAGACCATAGTGAGCCTCCCAGAATAACTGTAGGAGGGTGTACATGAGGGGAAGTTTCCCTCTCTACCTTGACTTTTGCTGCAACATCAGCATTAGATTAGATTATCAATGGTGCAAACCTAATCAATTCAATGCAATCACATTTGATCTAATTATATCTTCAGTTTTACAATAGGAAAAGGAATATCTGACATTTTCTTTTTCCTCTATATTTTTATCAAATATATGTGTATCTAACATAATGTAATTTTCCATGCCACTGCTAAGTGTTTAAGAAATTTCAAAATGTACACACACAATTTTGACATGTGCAGTGTGTGTGTGTGTGTGTGTGTGTGTGTGTGTGTGTATGCCAGGGTTTAGCTAAGTTGGTAGGGTGCTGCTCTGTGCTGAGGCCCTGGGTTTGATCCTCAGCACCACAAGAAATGGAAGAATGTTGAGCCCACTCTCAAAACAATCAGCCACCGAAAATCCTATGCATAGCAAAGAAGCATTGACATAATGTGAGGTATGGCACAGTGTTGAGTGTTTTGTTCTGTTGTACATAGAGTAGTTATGAGTCTGATCTGACTCAACAGTACCTAACAACTACACATATATGTATGTATACATGTATGTGTGTGTGTGTATATATATATATATGTATATATATATATACATACACACATATATACTTTTCTTCATGTGCAAAATATTGATATATATACCAATATATTTCTACTTATTTCTTTATCTTTAAATATGTCAGTCATAACTACATCTGGCCTGCCGCTGTAGCACTGTGGCTTCGGATCCCATCAGATCTTGGAAGCTAAGCAGGGTCAGGCCTGGTTCGTACTTGGATGGGAGACCGCCTAGAAACATCAGATACTGTAGGCTTGGGAGAAAGACTTGGCAACCCACTCTCAAAAATCAATCCACCATTGAAAACCCTATGAATACCAGAGAAGCATTGACAGTAGTGTTTTCCCTGTTGTACGTAGGGTCACTATGAGTTGGATACTAACTCAATGGCACCTGAGGACAACAACAACAACAACATCTAAGCGAAATTGGGCCAGAAATCAGATGGGGATAAGTGCCCTCCATTTCTATCCTTCTGTTCCTATACTCTGTTAGCAGTTCTGAGGCACTACTGAAAGATCCTGCAATAGTCTTCCCATAGCTTCCTCTGGGACCTCTGTAGAAGCAAAACTGACATATTCCTTATAGAAGTGATGAATGTCAGGACAGAAGAACATTCTCAGCCAATAAGAGATAGCCTGCCTGACCTATCTGGAGAACTTATCATGGTAAAGTTCAGGAGATCAACCCACACTAATGCTGGTCAGGGTAGAGAGAAAGGCTTTCATTTTAAACTGAAAATGGAATTGGGAATGGAAGACCCAGACCCTAATTGCACTTCCATGAACCATAACACTTTCCAACAGATCACCTTTAAAGAAAGATCAGATGAACAAAAACCATTTGAGGAAAACAAGACATTCTCTTCCCATTTCAGTGAGAGGTACATCCACAGACAGCACAGGGTCCTGGTCCATTCATATAGAAGCAGGAAAGAAGGAATCAAAGATTCTGAGATGTGTGTTTTGGCATGTCATCATGTCAATGATTGCCTGGAAACACAATTCACTCTTGACACTGGCAGGAAGCCTCAGTTCAAAAAAATGACCCACAAACATGGGTGGGTAAGGAACAGAGTAAGGGACTCTGCCCCGGGGTGGGGGGCACTCACCTAGACTCCCTTTTGCTTTAGGATCAGAGCACAATCAAAATGCAAATTCTAAAGAAATTAAGCTCAATGTTAGAAACCACATTTCCATAACAGGTATATTTTGACTCTTCAGATGTGAGAAGGTACAGAGAATGGGGTTAGAGTTTTCCCAGGGCATTGCTCCAGGAACACTTTGGCATCCAGAACAGTAGAGTTTCTTGACTCTGAGGAACATCTCAGAGCTAAGTTCTGGTTGCAACCTAAGATCATTGTGAGTTGGAAGAGAACTAGATTTTGGGGAGGACCCAGCTGAAGGTATTCATTGAAATTCTCCTTATATGCACAGAACCGCACTTCAGCTCAGAAGGGGAGAATGCCAGGATGAGGAAAATCAGTTCCAAGGGCACCCATCAAATTAGAATAGTTAGGATATTACTTTTTGCCCTATGTGGCAGGCTAATATCTAACTTAGACTTTGGGCAAGAAGGGGGTTTCTCAGTGACTTAAAGTGTTTGGGGGATTCTGGGACCCAAAGAGGATTTGAGGAGTTAGGACTAGTTCAGCCTTGCTTCATTACAAAGCCTGAAGTGGTTGATAAGGAAGTAGAGATATTGGGTCCTCCTGCAGGCTGTGGTCATGTTCCTGTATTGGGCATCTATAGGTACCTTTCTTTGCAAGCCACTCACTCACATCATTTTTCCACTGGGAAATGTCTTGGAAATGAGTGCACTTTAAGTTTGGAAGAGAGACAAAAGGTCTCTGGTGGTGGACAGAAAAGGACAATTGAGCAGAACTATGATATGCCTGACAAAAAAAGATTCCTGGGGGTTAGCAAAAGGCATACCTGCAGCCCAGGCCCTGATACTCAGCAGTCAACTCATCACCACCACTTGAGAAATGCCTGATGCCCTCCCCATGGGCTATGTCTAAGGCAATTTATCAGGACATAGCCCAGACCAGGTGCAGTGGTGAAGCCTGTCATCCCAGGCACACAGGAAACAGAAGCAGCCTGCATAACTTAGTGAGACCTCAAGTTAAAAAATTTTAAAAAGGTTTGAGGTGCACCTCAGTGATACTGTGCTTGCAAAGGATGCACATGGCCCTGGGTTCAGCCCCCCAGTACAAGAAAAAAGATATAACCTAGGTACAGGCCCAGAAAGTATATTCCCTCTTACCTGGAAGCAGTCTTTCGAGTCACCTACATTTTGGGTCTCTGCACCATGGCATGGACGTTCTACACCATGGACATGCAGGTAATCTTTGTCTTTCCTGCTGAGGTTTGGCTTCTCCCAACCCCAGTGCCTGCTCCCCAGGACCTATCCAGGAATAAGGCAAAATGTTAGAGTTCCTCATAGAAGGGAGTCAGGCCCATCCTTGCCCTGAGTAGAAGGTAACAGCTATTGTCAGTGGATCAGATTACTCATGAGACATAGCTAAATGGACCAAGTTAGGGGAGGTGGTACTTCTGGGAGAACAAAAGCTTAATATATCTCACATTCCCCCAGAGTACTTGCATGGGTGATTTTAGACACACTTGTGTTAATAAACAGAGCATGAGAGGGACATAGGGAAGAATTACAAACTCTGTATCATCAAAGAGTAAGATCAAATGTTAAATTTAATGTAGACATTTGTTGTCTTTAGCTATGTTATGGAAGTCATACATTTTTTATGATTAGAAACATACTAAGATGTAGTAGTTATGTGTTTATATATTTTGTAGTAAAATAAGTATTTCTTCTTATTTTATCCTGAAAATGCTACAGTTCTTCATCCTCCCATTCTCAGCCTATGAAGGGTTGATGTCCACAAATCTTCAATTACATTGTCTATCGGGAAATGTTTGTATTTTTTCAGTGTGTTGAAATCACCATGCCATTGTTTTTTATTTCCTTTATATAAGAACTAGGATAAGGTAGATTAAAGGCATACAGATATTTATTCTACAGTTGCTTCATATTACATGCACTGTTTAAATTATCATCTATTTTATAAATTTCAAATTTTCCCATTTTTACAGGACTTAAGTCTCAAATATTATTTTAGTTATATTTTACTGTACATATTTTGCTTTGTATAAATGGCATCATGCTATCCTTCATTATGCAAATTAACTCACATTTTATGTAGGAAAAAGAATAAAAGTTTTGGGGTATTATTTTGTTCCTTGGTATATATAATTTATATCACATAAAGTTTTTGTATGTTTTACATTTATATACTTATATATTTCACCTACAAAAATTAGTTTTTACTACATATATGGATTAGAAGTCTGTTCTTTACTCTAAATTTCTGCTCCATCATTACCTTGACCTCTCTTATCTCAACAGCTCTGCAACAAAGTGGACATTTCACACAATATACATTGGAATAACACATTAAGAACTATTCAGTTTTATTTACTAAAACAAAGTTTGCACATTATCTAAATACAGTGTTTCAAAATACACTACATAGTCTCTTGATAAAATATAGTAAAAACTCTCAGCAAGCAGTCTTATTTTTCTGGTAAAATGAAGCTGTGTTTCATGCAGTTTTTAGGAGTAAGGCCATTTAATAAATCTGGAAGTATAGCAAATCTATACTGTTACAGAGATGAGTTAGCTGCACTATTCTGATTATTTAATGATTTATATCTACCTATCACATCAACAATCTTCACATTGCCCTTTGGAATCTTCTGTTTGGTCCTTTAACTTTGCCATGTCTTCCTTTTACTTTAACTGCTCAATATTCCAGGGCAAGTTTCAGAGTCTCTTTTGACATGTAATTTGGTTTCTTCTTTTTTTCCTTTCTTTTAAATAACCTTTTTGCTTTTATCATTGATGCCTCCTGGAGAAGGACATCATGTTTGGAAGAGTGGCAGGTCAACGGAAAAGAGGAAAACCCTCCACCAGATGGATTAACACAGTGTCTGCAACAATGGGCTTAAACATAAATAAGATGGTTTGCCTGGCACAGAATCGGCAAGTGTTTCGATCTGCTGTACATAGGGTCGCTATGAGTCGGACTCGACTCGACGGCACCTAA
>VMDO01009373.1:23675-41414 GCA_007922755.1 Pedetes capensis | reverse complement strand
CTCCTCTAAGAGCATTAGACCCAGCCTTTCTTCTTCTCTATAAAACCTCCTGTATAACATTCAATAAACGGACTTGATCAGCAACTGCAGACTTGTCCCCTTGTCTCCTTTCGTCCACTCACCCCTCCCCCACAGGGACCGTTCGATTGAGCCGCGGGCCGGCTCATATATGTGTATATATATATGTGTCTGTGTATATAAATATATATATACACACATATATACATATGTATACACACACATGCAATGTTATGTTACTGTAAGTATCTAAGATTGTACGATATAAGTGTGTTTATCTGAAGGGGGAGAGGATTGAGGAAGCAGAGAGCACCACAGTGGGGGTAACAAGGAAGAGATCAAGTGCAAAGTACATGATGCAATTGTATGAAAATCTCATAATAAAACTTACACAGTGTGCAAAGTAAATAATAAAAAAAAAGGGAAAAATGAAGCCAGGCATGGTGGCGCACACCTGTAATCCCAGCAACTTGGGAGGTGGAGGCAGGAGGATCCCAAGTTTGAAAACAGAGGCAGTCTGCGTAATTTAGTGAGTACCTGTCTCAGAAAGGAAAAAAAAAAAAAAGGAAAAAAAAAGGGCTGGTGCAGCTCAGTGGTGCAGTACTTGCAAAGCACACAAGTGTGAGGTACTGCCAAAAAAAAAAAAAGGAAATAATTATTTCTATGTTTTAACTATAAGGTACTCTGAAAGGAAAACTGGACATCCCCACGACCTCTAGAAGACTTGCCACTTCTTCTTCCTCTCTCTCAGGGCTTCACTCCCACTCAAGATTATCTCTACCATTCAAATCCGAATCCTGAGAATTTTCCTCTAAAGAAATCAGAACATGTAGGTATTCAAGGACCACCCTCTGTAGGTTCAAGAGTGATCCCAGCTTGCAATCAATGAGCTTAGGCCTCTCTGCTTCCCACTTTTATTCTCATAATTTCAAATACAAAAGTATTCAGTGTTTAAAGAATCCAGTAAAAACACTCAAGATCTATTTTTTACTATAGGAAGGTAAATATTCTCTTATCTCAATAGGAAAAGCAAAAGGATCTATCACTTTCAGAAAATAAATCTCATATAATTGCTATTTCCATGACAATAACAAATCATTCAGTGAACAATAACTGATATGTGAACAACTCTAGGATTGCTCAGTCCCCTTCTACAAGATTTATTATTAAACTCCAATTTCCAGATAGTAGGAAGTAAAACCGTCAAAAATCTTCAAAAATAGAATAACTGGTATTGCCGGGCATGGTGGCGCACGCCTGTAATCCCAGCATCTTGGGAGGTAGAGGCAGGAGGATCGCAAGTTCGAGACCCACGCAGCCTGCATAATTTAGCGAGACCCTGTCTCAAAAAGTAAAAAAAATGGGCTGGGGGCGCAGCTCAGTGGTCCAGCACTTGCAGAGTATACAGGCGCAAGGCCCTGGGTTCAACCCCCAGTACTGCCAAAAAAAAAAAAAAAAAAGAAGAACTGGTATTTTGGTGAATTAATACAGTGAATTTTAGTCATTGGCATTTATTTCATGAAGTTTTTTTTTTTAGGCTATATCTTCAATTTTCTACAGACATAATGGAAGAAAGATTTTTCCTATTAATTTTCCCTGGAAGCATTACCAGTGCTAAGCCATCGAATTCCATTTGAAATCACCTTCAAAAAAGAACACCTCTGAGAACCCTACTATTCTCACTCTGAAGAAGAAAAAGTGATTATTAAAAAAAAAAAAAAAATTGGACCAACAGAATACAAAGCCAACTTCCTGAAATCCAGCTCTATGTTACACTATAGGGAATATTCTTATATTTCAATTTCTACTGATAAAACATATATATTACACTTAATGAAAAACTGAAGCAGAAATACTTTCAAGGTGACAAACCTGGCAATGTTCATTGCTGACTAAAATACAGACATGTCAAAACCAAGGTTCATTTCAGGTCATCCACTCACCTGGGATATTCTCCCGCCCCAATTCCCGTTCACTTAAGTGGATCATGGTTTCTGGCACTCCATGATGGGGATGGGTTTTCTTTGTACATTACAATATTTTTCTCCTTTCAAAACTTTAAGAGTCAGTGCCAGACATGGTGGCACAGGCCTGTAATCCCAGCAGCTAGGGAGATGGAGGCAGGAGGACCTCAAGTTCAAGACCAGAGTCAGTCTTTGTAACTTAGCGAGACCCAGTCTCAAAGAGTAAAAAAATGGGCTTGGGGCACAGCTCAGTGGTCCAGCACTTGCAAAGCATGCAGGTTCGAGGCCCTGGGTTCAACTCCTAGTACCACCAAAAAAAAAAAAAAAAACCACACAAAAAAACCTTTTAAGAGTCCAGAGGGGACAACAATTACTGTATTTCCTCTTCAGCACTAGCATCCAACTGGCTGACCATCAATGTAACTTAGGAAATGGAAAATGGATTTGGAAGGAAAATCTGTCTCAAAGGGTTAGCTATTAAAAGAAGGGTATGATAGGAGATTCCTTCCAACTCCAGCACAACCAACTGCTCCTCTGAGATACTTCCATACCTCAGGTGGTTCTCTAGGAAGACATGAGCAGAGGGTAAGAGTCACTAGACATTCCAGGAGAAATGGACCGTGTGGGCATCTAATGTCAGTCCCAGGAATTTCTGAAATCCAGGACTAAGATAGGATAGTATCTAAGAACACACGACAATATAATGTTCCAAAAGAGGAACCTGAAACAAAAGATATTTTGATAAGGTTTCTGTGCATAGGGAATATAAAAAGAGATGTTCTTAACCTTTTTACAATGGAAAATCAGGTATTTATTTTCTCATTTCCTGCAATGTGAAACATTAAAAAATAGAGAAAAAAGTACCATACATTATTGAGGGAAAAGTGAAAAAAATACTTGGTAATCTGCACGTGTACCACAGAGAAAAAGACTTGATAATACTGTGACAAAAGAGGAAGAAATTGACAATTGGGAATGCAGAGAGAGAACTAAGATTTTAGGGATTTGTTGTCAACCTTGGTAAGAGTTATGCTTATGAAATAGTCCTAGATTTGGGGTTCTGCTTCACATAATTTTGAAAGACTCAAGAAAAACTAGATGACTCCTAGGGAGAAAGGAGGGACTGAGGGCCCTGTGGAACACAGTTCCTCCTTTACACAAACTCCCATACACCAAGGTAGAGTTTGTCCTGATATCTTGTCCCATGGATACAATCTGGGGAAACATGTTAATGACAAAAGGGTACTTTGTGCATGGACAGGATGTAATGGGGTTCTGGATATTATGTTCACCTCCATGTGACAGTGCAGAGGGAACCTGGAGTCAAGTGGCAGCATCAGTAGACTCAGATCTACTGAATCTGGGGTTGACTCTGGGGAGTACCTGGCCCTACCACAGGAGATTCTAGAAGTTACCAACCACTTGCCCTGACCATCTTGGGATGTCCATTCCAGCACACTTGTCAGTTCCCAGCATTGTAGGTACCTTGGCATATACCCTAGAGAACATGCACCACCTGTAGTTCACAGGAGACAATAGGCCCAGAGGAGCGACTTGGGCTTCATGAGTATAGGAGACTGCAGAGTCCTGCCATGTGAAAGACAATCTATAAGGGTGTGGAAGGACTCCCCTTCCTTTATGACTGCATGGTGATTGACCACTGTGGTTAGACAGAGTTCCTAACTCCATACCATCAAGACCTGAGAATCAGGAGACGGAATCAGACCCCTGGCTGAAAGAGGTCAAAAAGACAGGGTCTTGGCTTCTACTTTACGCATACTAAGTTTTCACTGAATTTTCGCAGAACTTGATTTGGGCTTTCCAGAGCTGTCACAGTTGTCTTCCTGCCCTTCCTTCATCGGATCTTTCCTCCATCTTCCCCAGGGAAAGGGAGTTAAAATTTTATGCAGAACTTGGGTGTGGTGGCACACGCCTGTAATCCCAGCGACTCTGAAGGCAGAGGCAGAAGGATCGCAAGTTCGAGACCAGAGGCCATCTGTGTAATTTAGTGAGACCCTGTCTCAAAAAAGTAAAAAAAATATTACCATAGAAAAATATTACCATAAAAAGACAAACAAATGGAAAAGAAGTCTTTGGGGTGGGGGGTGGGGGGAAGGAAGTGCACAAGAGGGTAAGGGGAAACTTATCTGTGTGATGTACAACAAAATGCATATATGGAAATGTCACAATGAAAAGTATGTCAGAATGAATCACATTAAGGTGTACATTAAAAATTTCCAGTTTAAAAAAAAGTAAAAAAAAAAAAAAGGGCTAGTGGTGCAGCTCAGTGGTACAGCACTTGCAAAGCACACAAGGGTCAGACCCTGGCTTCAACATTCCAGTACCACAATAAATAAATTAATTAATTAAAAAAATAAAATTTTATGCAGAAAAGTACAGATTCCTTGTTAATACAAGCCAACTCTGCCCTCAGAGAGCCAATGCTTGGCCTGTCTATACCATAAAGAAGGGAGCTAGGCATTAGTCATTTGGGATGAACATAATGGCTGCATGACTAAGGCTTCCCAATTTCTCCCAGGAAAGTCATTTTCAGCCAAGAAAACCAAGGTCTTAACAAGATGTTATGGTTTTAATATAAAATGTTCAGCACAGGCTCATGAGTTGAATGCTTGGTTCCCACCTTGTAGTGCTACTTGGGGTGGTTTTATAATTTTTAGAAAGTGGGAACCAGTTGGAAAATATAGGTCTCTGGGGACATGCTTTCAAAGGTTATACCTGATCTTCAGTCCCTTCCCTTGTCTCTGCTTCCTTTATACCATGAGATTAAGATCCTCTTCCACCACACATTCCCATCACCATGATGCTCTGCCTAAGGGCACGGTGATAAGAAACCAGGGAAGAACCACTCCTTTTTGCCTTTAAGTTGTTCTTCCAGATGTGTTGGAAAAAGTGATGCAAAATAAAGTAAAACACAAGGCACTAAAACTAATAAATGCATAGAAAAAATGAATAGAAAAACATGGCAGCAGTGTTCAAAAAAGGATATAAATAGAAAGAAAAGCAAACATTTAACCAGCTTGGACAGGATTCTTCTTCACACATTGTTCACCAATAAAATCAATTTTCAGAAGAGTAAACATTCAACAAATTCTGGAGCCAAAATCAGACTGATGGACTCTACACATCATGTAGCTCCAGAGATGAGTCTGGGAACCTTAAGGATTTAATTCTGGGAGTTTAACATGCCGTTCTGTCTTAGTTTTTCACATGTGAGAAAAGAAAGAAACAACAAAGGAAAATATTATTTAGTTTGACTCTATTAATAGTAAGAAGATTTAAAGATGTGGCAAATGAAAAGATAAAACACACTGAGAGAGAACACTTACATTCCTTACAAATGAAAATTAAATAGAGTGAAGAGAATTTTTTTTTAAATCAGTAGTACCCAACCTGCCTGGCATGAGTGACCAGTTTTGTGGAAGTTGATTTTTCCACGGACTAGGAGTGGTGGTAATGCTGATCTCACAGGATACAGAGCTCAAGAAATAATATGAGCAATAGGGAGTGGCTGTAAATGCAGATGTAAATACAGATAGTACCTGGCCCAATGGTTGAGGACCCCTGTTTTAAATGACAAGAAAAAATAAATACATGAATAACTTTAACATGAAAAAATATATGAAAATTATTTTCCAGAAGATCACAGCCTCTCATGACTCAGTGATCCAGAATCACCCAAAGTACACAATCCTCTGATGTATCATCAAAAGCTAAATAGTGTCCTAACTCCATGTTACAATACCTCTGTCATTCATCTCATTTCATCCCAAAGGCATATCATCTCCCATCATCTCACAAAGTGTGAGTAGAGCACACAAAGGTATTATGAGTATTTATATCTCAACCTACTGTTCTATTAATTGATGATTTTAGAGACCGCTTAAGCACATTGTCACAAGAGAGACATGGATGATATATTCACAAATATTACTACACTATTAGTTGTTCTATCTTATTATTAGTGTTAATCTTTTACTATGACATTTATAAATTAAAGTATGTCACAGCAATGTATGTATAAAAGTGGAATATACAGTATATAGAGCAATCCTTGGATTGGGGTTTAGCTCAGTTGGTAGAGTGCCTTGTACTCTCTGAGGACCCAGGTTCAACTTCTAGCACTGTAAAAACAGGATAAGGACATGGCAATCCACACCCAAAGCAACTGTGAAATAATCAGATTGAAAACCCTATGAGGGTTGCTGTAAGTCAGAGCCAACTTGATGGCACCTAACAACAACAACAACAACAACAAGAGCAATCTTAGATTCAAGAACTTCCCAGATTGCTTACCCACACGTGCACTTAGCTCAGCGTGGCGGACAACACAGACTCTGCCTCTGTGGTTGTATTCACCCCAGAGAGAGAGAACTGGCAGAACTGTTGGGAGGCATGCAGCTCCCAGAGAAATGGCTTTCAGGAGCCCAGTGTTTCAGATGACAGAGGATTGTGGTAGTCCAAGTGACAATGGACCCAACGTGAAATAGTCCCACAGCTGTGTGGAAGGAACAGAAGGGCACATGCCCACAATGAGAACAGAGCCTGCTGACTAGCAACATCCAGAAGGCAGGCAGGACTCACAAGGAAGTGGGTGACTGACACTTAGAACAAATCAGCACTGCTTGGTCTGTGTTTCTTCTTTTTTCTTTCTTTTGTACATTTGTATGTTTCAGGTTTTTGATTTGATGGCTTTTGTTTCATTTCTGTGCTGCTTTGGATTTTCTTTTCTCTTTTTTGCTTTTCTCTTCATCACTTTACCTCTTCCTCTTTTGAACCATTATTCTTTCTAGGTTACCCCACTTAATATTAATACTATCACTATATCCCACACTAATTTGTTAAAATCAAAATAGGGCATCTCCTATCCTTGTATTTGGTATACCTACTGGAATAGTTGTATGTTGTTGTTGTCAGGTGCCATTGAGTCAGTATCCGACTCACAGTGACCCTACATACAACAGGGGAAACGCTCTTGTCAGTGCTTCTCTGCTGTCTATAGGGTTTTCAATGGCAGATTGATTTTTGGGAGTGGGTTGCCAGGTCCTTCTCCCAAGCCTACAAGCACCTGGTGTTCCCATGCAGTCTCCCATCCAAGTACTAACGAGGCCTGACCCTGCTTAGGTTCCAAGATCTGACAGGGTTGGATGCCACAGGGCTACGGCTGCAGGTGGAATAGTTGTATAATGATATACAAATAGTATGTATAAGGGACGGTAGATTTACAATTTTGCCTACTCTTTTCTCACTCACACTGCAACCTCCCGCGTTTCTCCCTTTTTCTTTATCCCTAACTAATCCTGTTCTTGCTCCTACTTCCCACCCACCTATCAGACTTTCATCTTTCTGCTATCAATACCTATACTATTCTCAGTATTTACCCCCCAAACCTACTCATCACTATGCCTAACAATCTCTTCCTACAAGTAAAGAGTATCTGGCCTCAATTAAGATTAACCATATTATAAACTGAGTTCAGACAAAGGTATCACTTTAGCAGCAGAACACTTTCTACACTCTGAGTGATACCAGGGGCTAAGATCTCAAAAGACAAACTAACAATAATCCAAAATAAATAAGGCAGAAATACCAGATTAAGGAATGCATAAAGCCCAATCCAGAACCATACAAAATATGAAAAAGA
Source organism: Pedetes capensis (assembly GCA_007922755.1). Taxonomy (NCBI): domain Eukaryota; kingdom Metazoa; phylum Chordata; class Mammalia; order Rodentia; family Pedetidae; genus Pedetes; species Pedetes capensis. The sequence goes on along the minus strand of VMDO01009373.1, from coordinate 33,770 downwards.
CTAAGAAGATATGCCTAATCACCACATCACTTCAATAACTGAAATTAATGACACCCAAATGATAGAATACTGATGAATACAATCTCATTTCTCTTTCTCATTCTGGGCATAGCAGACCATACGATTATCTGATTCAAAATGGCCAGTACCAGTCCATTTTAGCTTACTGATAGGAGGTTGATATTTATATACTCTATTTCACTTATAGGGGTGGGATTTAGCTCAGTTGGTAGAGCACTGCGCTGCTGTCTCTGAGGTCCCGAGTTCAATTCCCAGCACCGCAAAAATGGGAGAAAGACCTGGCAATCCACTCCCAAGGTAATCACGAAACAGTCTGCCATTGAAAACCCTATGAGTCGGATACCGACTCAACGGCACCTAACAACAACAATTTCACTTATGAAGATTTCTAATTATCTTAGATTCATAAATATACATTCCACATTTCAATTAGTAACAGATGATTACAGTTGTTCTTTGTCATTTTGAGTCATACCACATCAGCAAATGGAGAAATGATGGTCCAACGGGCTTTACTCCATTCCGATTATTAAGGTCAACTTTACTTTGAGGAGGCAACTTTTCCCCAGTAAAGGGCTCATGTCCTAACATTATATATCTGAAAGTATTTCTCTGCTATTCATAGGGTTTTCAATGGCTAAATGCTTCAGGAGTAGGCTGCCATGTTCTTTTACCTAGTCCGAATCTGACAGCTCAGCTGAAACGTGTCCACCAAAGGTGACCCTGAGGTTATATGTAATACCAGTGACACAACTTTCAGCATCATACCAACATGCAAGTCCCCACATTATGGCAAACTGACAGACATGTGAGGGCTGCATTCATCATCAAAAAACCCATCTCAAGATGTGTCTTGAAATACAATGCTGTCAGTGATAGAATAATATCCATAGGCCTACAAACAATGCGAGTTAATATGACCATTATTCAAATTTATGCACCCACCACTGAGGCCACAAATGAAGAAAGGGAAGATATTTTTTCCACCTTCTGCAATCTGAAATTGATCGAACGTGCAATCAGGAGGCACTGATAATTACTGGTAGCTGGAATGTAAAAGTGGGAAACAAAGGAGGCAAAGTAGTTGGAATAATATGGCCTTGGTGACAGAAACAATGGTGGAGATCACATGATAGAATTTTGTCAGACCTTTTCCTCTGCAAATACATTTTTTTTAACCAACATAAACATGAATGCATACACGGAATTCACCAGATGGAACACTGCTGTTGTTGTTAGTAGCCGTGGAGACAGTATTTGATTCATGGTGATCCTACATATGACAGGTGAAACACTATGTCAGTGCTTTTCTGTTATTCATAGGATTTTTAATGGCTGATTGTTTTTTGGGAGTGGGTTGTTGGGTCCTTCTCCAAAGCCTAATGCACCTGCTATTTCCAGGGGGGTCTGCCATCCAAATATTAACAAAGCCTGATCCTGCTTAGCTTCCAAGATCTGACAGGGTCGGACGCCACAGTGGTATGGCTGCAGGCAAATGGAACACACAGGAACCAAATTTGTGAAAGAGATGATGGAAAAGTTCAATATCAAAACTCAGAACAAGACAATGTGGTCATTGTTGATCAGATCAATTGCTCATATGCAGGTTAAAATTAAAACCAAAGAAAATTAGAACAAGCATGCGAGAGTCAAGGTATGACCTTGAGTATATCCCCCCTGAGTTCAGAGACCATCTCAAGAACAGATTTGATGTATTAGACACTAACGTTGCAGACCAGATGAGCAGTAGCATGACCTCAAAGACATCATTTATAAGGAAAGCAAAAGAGTATAAAAAGACAGGAAAAAAAGAAAAGACCAAATTACATGTCAAAAGAGACTTTGAAACTTGCCCTTGAATATCAATCGGCTAAAGTAAATGGAAGACATGATAAGATTAAAGAACTAAACAGAAGATTTCAAAAGACATCTAAAGAAAACAAAATCAAATATTATAACATGTGCAAAGGGCCGAAGATAAAAAACCAAAAGGGAAGAACACACCCTGATTTTCTCAAGACCAAAAAACAGAAGAAAAACTTGAAGCCTCATGTGGCAATACTGAAGGATTCCACAGGGAAAATATTAATGACACAGGAAACATCAAAAGATGGAAGAAGCCGGGTGTGGTTGCACATGCCTGTAATCCCAGCGGCTCAGAGGTGGAGGCAGGAGGATCGCAAGTTCGAGATCAGAGGCAGTCTGCGTAATTTAGCAAGACCCTGTCTCAAAAAGTAAAAAAAAAAATGGGCTGGGGGCATAGCTCAGTGGTCCAGCACTTGCAGAGCATGCAGGTGCAAGGCCCTGGGCTCAATCCCCAGTACTACAAAAAAAAAAAAGATGGAAGAAATACACAGTCATTACAACAAAAAGAACTGGTGCATGATCAACCATTTCAAGAGGCTGCATATTATCAGGAACCAATGCTACTGAAGAAAGAAGTGGAAGCTGCCTTAAAGGAATTGGTGAAACAGAAAGCTCCAGGAATTGATGGAATACCAATTGAGATGTTTCCACCAACAGATGCAGCTCTGGTGGTGCTCATTTATTTATACCAATAGATTTGAACAACAGCTACCTAGCAAACTGACTGGAAGAGATCCATATTTATGCCTTTCCTAAGAAAGGGGATCCAATGTAATGTGGAAGTTATCAAACTACCTTGCAGCAGGGATTTAATGCAGCAAACAGCAGACCTCCTACAGCCTCACCAAAACTGTTGGAATGGTTGTTATCAAAACACTGACCTGGCACTTGGGAAACTTAAGGAACAGGATCTCCAGTTCAAGACCACGATGGCCTACAAAGAGATCTAGTCTAAAAGGAAAACAAAAGCTGAAAGAGAATCAGTGTTCAACATGACATGGAAAAAAAAAAAAAAGAGTACTGTTGAATACTGTTGGCAAGATTATAAATCTATGAAACAGTCATTTCTGAAAACAGGAGGAAGGTTCTTCAACAACTAAAAATCCTCCAGCCATTTGATCCAGCAATCACTGTTGTGGGTACGGATCGAGACGAACTGAAATCGGGATGTTGATGAGACCAGAGCATTCCCATTTCCACTGAAGCCCTATTCACAGCAGCAAGACATGGAAACTGATGAAAGGTCTTCTAAATAGAGTGAACAAGATTTCTTCCAACTCCAGGGCATCCAGCTGCCCCTCTGGGAGGCCCTGTGTTCACATAGCAGGCTGCTTTGTAGGAGAAGAGGACTCAGGCCTGATACTAACTACATGCTCCAAGAGACCAGAGATATGGCAGCTCTCAGTACTTGGTCTCAGTAATTGGTGTCAAAGAGACTGACATCCAAGACCAGAAAAAGACTGGAGAGTGAGTTAAAGACACACCACCCTACAGGGTTTCCCTCTCCAAGGGAAAAGCTCAACTCAAAGATATTCTGATCAGGTGTCTGTGCTAGGGAACACTAGAGGACAGGCATAAAAACGTTTGCAAGGGGTCAACTGATTCTTCTCTGCTTTCCTATAATGGGAAACGTCCACAGACAGAAAATCAATCCTTTAAAAAATGCCATCTAGTCCTCGGAGAAAAGAAAGGCAAAGTACTGCGTGTGTTTGAAATCCAGCTTGAGGAACAAATAGTTGGCAATGCTGTGGAGAAAGGGAGTGGTGTAGAGGAATGAGGGCAAAATGAAATTTTAGGAATTTATTCCCACACCCAGGAGGAGCATGTCGAGGCGTCTAGATGTCGGGTTCCCATCAATTTGGAAAGGTCAAGGGAAACGGACGAAGGAGGGACTGGGAACCCTATAACCAAGGGTCCCCAAGCCCTGGCCACGGATGGCTACCCTTGTGTTTACAGCCCCTCGTGATCGCTGGCATGACCGCCCGAGCTCTGCCTCCCGTCACTCGGCACCCCCATCCCACCGCACCACACCCGCACCCCCCGGAAGAAACTGTCTTCCTCAAACCCGCTGCCTGGAGCCACGTGAAGTCACTGCTCGGGGATCGGAACGGACGCCACAGTCCCGGCAGCCCGCCCTCTTCCCTCCCCACTGGCCTCCAGGGACTGATGCCCGTGGGGACCCAGCGGCCTAGTCAGAACCGAATCCCTCGCCCAGCGCAGGAAGTCCTCATCCCACCCTAACCGGTTCCGGGTGATTCCGAACATCACCCCCACCCCCAGCTCAGGAGGCCTGATGGCAAGCTCACCATTTCCCGGCTTCCGGGGTTTTCCTGGCGTCCTCCCTAGGTCTCTCCAGCACTGGAAGGCCACACGGTGACAGACGCCGCAGCAAAGTTTCCGCAACCGCTGCGAAAGAGATCACGGCAGAGACACCCCCAAGATGGCAGCCCCCGCCAGGTCTTTGACGTCCGCCTCATCCCCTCAGGCCCTGTAGCTGATTGGACGGTTCTCAAGTCAGTGTACTTGATAGGACCGCGCTTCAGGCCCTGACCCCCTAGCTATAAACCACAGAAGACACCTTCAGACCCTCAGACGCCAAACGCAAATCCTCCCTTGGGGTTTAAGACCTGCAAGATTGTGGAAGACCTGCCTTAAAGCAACAGCTGCAAAGACCTGTCATTCTGGCTTCCTTCAGCCTTGGCTTGAAGGGGTCTCCTGTCGCTCAGGGCTTGAGGGGGCAGGGCCTGAAGCGCGGTCCTATCACGTACACTGACTTGAGAACCGTCCAATCAGGCACCGGGTTTGAGAGGAGGAGGCGGGCGTCAAAGACTTGGCGGGGGCTGCCATCTTGGGGGTGTCTCTGCCGTGGTCTCTTTCGCAGCGGTTGCGGAAACTTTGCTGCGGCGTTTGTCACCGTGTGGCCTTCCAGTGCTGGAGAGACCTAGGGAGGACGCCAAGAAACCCCCGGAAGCCGGGAAATGGTGAGCTTGTATCAGGCCTCCTGAGCTGGGGATGGGGGTGATGTTCGGAATCACCCGGAAGTGGTTATGGTGAGACGAGGACTTCCTGGGCTGGGCTCGGGATTCGGGTGTGACTCGGCCGCTGGGTCCCTACGGGCATCCGTCTCTGGAGGCCAGTAGGGAGGGAAGAGGGCGGGCTGCCGGGACCCTGGCGCCCCGTCCCAATCCCAAGCAGTGACTTCATGTGGCTCCTGGTTGAGCGAAGTTGTGGCTCCAGGCAGCGGGTTTGAGGAAGACGGTTTCTCCCGGGGGGTGCGGGTGCGGTGCGGTGGGATGGGGGTGCCGAGTGATGGGAGGCAGAGCTCGGGCGGTCATGCCAGCGATAACGAGAGGGTGTAAACACAAGGGTAGCCATCCGTGGCTAGGGCTTGGGGACCCTTGGTTATAGGGTTCCCAGTCCCTCCTTCGTCCGTTTCCCTTGACCTTTCCAAATTGATGGGAACCCGACTTCTAGATCCCTGTCGCCTCGCCTCGCTCCTCCTGGGTCTGGGAATAAATTCCTAAAGTTCCATTTCCCTGCCCTCATTCCTCTACACCACTCCCCTTCTCCACAGCACCAATTGTGGCCTTCCTCAAGCTGGATTTCAAACACATGCAATACTTTGCCTTTCTATCCTCCATGGACTAGATGGCACTGTGAACATTTCCCATCATAGGAAAGCAGAGAAGAATCCCTTGACCCCTTGCAAAACGTTTTTGTGCCTGTCCTCCTTTAGTGTTCCCTAGCACAGACACCTGATCAGAATATCTTTGAGTTGAGCTTTTCCCTTGCACACTTTACAAGGTGGCGTGTCTGCAGCCTACCCTTCAGTCTTTTCCTGATCCTAGATTTCAAGTGTCTTTGACAGCAATTCCTGAGAACAAGTACCGAGAGCTGCCATATCTCTGGCCTCTTGGAGTGTCTAGTTATTATCATCCCTGGGTCCTTTCCTTCTGGAGAGCAGCCTGCAATGTGAGCACAGAGCCTCCTAGGGGAGCAACTGGGTGCCCTGGGGCTGGGAGGAATCTTCTTGTTTACTCTGCTTAAAAGGCCTTTCATTTGTTTTCATGTCTTGGGTGTTGTGAATAGGGCTTCAGTGAAAATGAGAATGCTGTGGTCTCTTCAACATCCTGATTTCCATTCATCTGGATCAGTACCCACAACAGTGATTGCTGGATCAGAGGGTTGCACAGTTTTTATGGGAAGAACCTTCCTCCTGCTTTCTTTCAGAAGTGACTGTGTCATAGATTTATAATCTCGCCAACAGTATTCACGGTTCTGTTTTTCTCCATGTCATGTTGAACACAGATTCCCTTTCAGCTTTTGTTTCTTTTAGAGTATGTCTTTTTGTAGGCCAAGCTGTCCTTGAACTGGGGATCCTCTTAACTCCCCCAAGTGCCAGGTCAATGTTTTGATAAGAGCCATTCTTACAGCTTTCCTGAGGCTGTAGGAGGTCTGCTGTTTGCTGCATTAGATCCCTGCTGCAAGTTAGTTAGAATCCAGGCTGTCCTGTACCCCCTACAACACTGCTATATACTGCTTCCAGGAATGAATAGGGATACATGATTTTTTACCCCTGTTCTTTTCTGCTGCTGGTGGTTGTAGCCGATAGCTGTGCTTGCACACATTTAACACCACTTGTTGTTGTGGTAAAGGGAGCACCCTTTGCTCCCTTTGCGTCCAAGGCTTTGGTCTCCTTTGCTTCCAAGGCTTGCAAGTTTAGAATGGAGTCATTGAATGTAAGATGGGGAAATTGGGCCATTCAGTGCATGGACAGACTCCTTTCAGAAGGAACCAGTAGACCTGGAGCTTTCATTAGGCCAGGTTGTGGGAGAGGGCTCAGGAGGTGCTGAGCTCCTACTTTGTTGCTGTTAGGTGTCTTGGAGTTGAGTCCAACTCAAGCCCTCAAAGGGTTCTCAATGACAGATTATTTTCAGGATTGCTTCAAGAGTGGATTGCCACGTCCCTATCCTAAGTGCTCCTATATAAACTGCCAGAAGTCTCCTCCCTGCCCCCTATATTATCTCTGTGTTAAAGACAAAATAGAAGCTCAGAAGGATGCAACAACAGTTTGATAGACTATATTGGCAAATTGCATCCAAGGAGAAACTGAGACTTGAATTTTAGCCTCTTTGCCCTGACCTCAATGGATAAAGCATGTGGAACTCTGTGTGACAGTCACTACTTCATTCTTTGGTTCTGAGATGAAGCCACCAATTCGTTCTTTGGTTCTGAGAGGCCTATGTATGCTTAGTCCCCATCTCTCCAGTTTTAGGTGAATTAAGATCCAAACTGCAGGGAAATTTAGAGTTTGGGTTCTACTTTTATGGTGGAAATCTTCCCTTCCTCAGGTGAATGCTGTACTTGGGGAATTTTTCTGAATTAATTAAATAATTAATTTTTCGATGCTGATGTGCTGAACCCATGTCCTGGCACGTATTTTTCGAGGGCTCTACCACTGAGCTGCACCCCCACCCCTTTTATCATTTTTTGTCTTGAGACAGGGTTTCACTAAGTTATACAAGTTGCCTCTGGCCTCGAAATTGCCATCCTCCTGCTTCTGCTTCCTGAGTCACTAGTAATGTGCGCTATGGCACCCAGCACTTTTTTTTTTCTGATTTACATGGCACATTGCCAGGGGCAGTATTCATGCCCCAATGGGATTCCCCTTTTCCTATGCATTTGATGTGGATATTTTCTCAGTTGTTCAGTAAGTACAAGTCTCTCCACTAATTTATGACTTTCTGTCAGAGGAACTTGTGGCACAAGTATATTCACTGTGGCACAAGTATATTCACTGTGTTCATGGATGTGGTGTCAGGAGCCCACAAGGAAGTCTACATTTCCAACATCATCTCCCTCACATATCTACCCTTTTTTGGTATTGGGAGTGACCCCAGGCTTTGCACATTCTAGGCCTGCCCTGTACAACTGAGCTATGCCCCCAGGCCCAACATCTGTCTTTGGATTGGGTTGTTTATCCATTTCCATTTACTCTTTATGTGGTTGGATTCCGGGGCTGAGGTTTAGCTCAGTTGGTAGAGGGCTGCTCTGCACTCTCTGAGGCCCCAGGTCGGATCGCTAGCACTGTAAAAAACAAGAGAAGCATGTGGCAATCCACTCCCAGATGAATCCTGAAAAAATCAGCCATTGAAAACCTTATAAGGGTCACTATGAGTCGGACTCAGTGGCAGCTAACAACAACATGGTTTATATAGGTCTTTCTCATATTCAACAATGCAAATAATTCTGGCATCTTTATGGGTTTATTAATGGATTTTGTTTGTATTACGATTCATTACTTTTATTGGTTATCCTTGTAATGATGAATTTTATCATGTACACACATGGTGTGTAATTGAATCTTTTTATTTGCCTCTGTTAATTTTTATTTTCTCAAATTCTACCTATTTCCTTTGTAAAATATGTATCTTTGTCAAAAATCATATTTGTGACATCTATATAAAAGTTATGTGGTATTCATACTATTTGTTAAACTGGCTGTATAAGTCCTAGAATCAGGTGGTCCCTACCTAGAAAATGCCTTTCACTTCATTATTTATCTTTCTGAATGTACATACTCCTTGTCACAAGATGTTTTTGTTAATGCTTTGGATGTATTTTGATATATACTCTTTTTTTCTAAAGGCATGCTCTTGCTATATAAACCAAGTTAGCAAGAAGTTGTGATCCTCCTACATCATCCTGCCAAGTTACTGAGTGCTAGGATTAAAGGCTTGATCCATCATCCCTGGGTTTTCTGTATCCTCGTGTGTTATCACAGTACATATATGCAGTAATTTTTATGTCTACGGCTATAGTAGGGAAGTATATCATCAGTAGCCAATTTCCCCAAATTGATAATAATTTGTACTCCACTTTGATTTCATGAGACTTCCTTTGCTCCCCATCTTCATCAATACCATTTAATTATGTGTATCTGATGTGAGCACTTAGATACTTTCTGTTAATAGTGTCTGTTGAAGTCTCTTCAATGCTTTTCTTCTGGTGACTCTGACTTTTCCTTATTACAAGTTCTTGGTGGGGAGCAGGGGATTTAGCTAAGTGGTAGAGTGCTTACCTTGCAGTTGCAAGGCCCTGGGTTCATTCCTCAGCATGGAGAAAGAAATTTAAAAATGCTTGGTCAGGGCTGGGGATGTAGCTCAGTGGTAGAGAGGTTGCCTAGGATTTACAAGGCCCTGTATTCAATTCCCAGCATCACAGATACAAACAAAAGTGCTTTGTCATATGTGAGGCAGTTAATCTCTCCTACTTTGTCCCCTTTTGCATCCTTTTCCGGTTTCATTTGATGGGTATAATTTTAGTGTGATGTAGAGCAACTTCTGAGTATTTTATTTTTAGTATTTTGTGTTACTTTGAAAGGCAATAACTACATTTCCTATAACAAATATTGGATGGTTTTGGTTTACTTGTACATTTAGGCATTTATTACCTCTGACCATGACTTATTATCTTATGTGAGGAAAGGGTACGATAACATTTTTTACCAATGTGATACCTGACTGTCCCAGCAGCTTTCTTTGGAAAGGGTGTCTTTTGTCTACTCCTGCAGTGCAATAACTGTCATTTATAAATGTCCAAAAGGCAAGAGTCTTTTTAAAATCTCTGTCATAAGTTCCTTGGGCCTATTTATTGATCTCATTTCCTGGTCTCTGCTGATCACTGTGGCTTTATTACATACAGTCATGTGCCACATAATGATGTATTCATCAATGAAGGAATCCTTATACTATGGTTTGTATAATAGGGTAGCTGTGTAGTAGGCTATATCTTGTAAGTTTGTATAAATATGCTGTCTGATGTTTCCAGAGACAAAATCAACTCACAATGCATTTCTCAGAAGGTGAACTGTGTATATACATACATTGTTGTTAGGTGCCATCAAGTCAACTCTGACCCTTAGTGACCCTCATAGGGTTTTCAATGGCTGATTGTTTCAGGAGTATACTGCTCTATCCTTCTTCCATATATACATATATGTTACAATTATACAGTATATAACTTGCAATATTTCAGTATCAAATTTATCAGAAGTCTTTCTATTTTTTCTTTTTCTGTCCCTTTTTTTTTTTTTTTTTTTTTTTTTTTTTTTTTTTTTTTTTTTTTTTTTTTTTTTTTTTTTTTTTTTTTTTTTTTTTTTTTTTTTTTTTTTTTTTTTTTTTTTTTTTTTTTTTTTTTTTTTTTTTT
>VMDO01009373.1:0-15508 GCA_007922755.1 Pedetes capensis | reverse complement strand
AAAAACACCAAAGACACCATCAAAAAGATGTTTGAAGAGTCGGTGAATGAAAGTTTAAAAAACAGAGAAAGTCCTCACAAAATGCATAATCTCAGAGAATCCATAATAGATATGCTATGGTCTGTACAACAACATGATTTAAATGTTTATGTGTCCCCTGAATGTGTGTGGTGAAATTTTTCCTCCATAATGATGGCCTTTGGGGATAGAGTTTGTAGGAGGTGATTAGGTCATGAGGACAGAACCATCAAGAATGGGGTTAGTGTGCCCATAAGAGAGATCTAAGACAGATCCTTCCTGTATTCCACTCTGTGAGATTAGAGAAGACTGGTATTTAGGAACAAGCAAGCTCTCAACAGGCACACAATCTACTGGCACCTAAATTTGGTATTCCCAAATATTAGCACTAAGAGAGTTTTCTTCTCTGTTTCTAAGTTACCACGTTAATTTTCATAGAATAATTCCAGTTGAATAAAACGATATAAGAAATTTTACTTTGGCTTATTGTAAAAATGCTAAAACACACACAGAAGAAAAATAGCTTAAAGGAATCTATAAGAAAAAAATTGCTCAAGGAAAAAATAACATCTCAGTTCTTAAGGAAAAATTAAATGTAAATGATGTGCTATTAAAGTGTTGAAAGAGAATATACCTATCCTATAAAGTAAGTATAGTAAGTAATTATTGATATTATACACTGATTATTGCTACCACAAATAGCCAAAAGTCCTCGAGAGTATTCACAAGGCATCTATATGAGGTTTCTGAAGAAGGGATATTCAGAAACAGATTCAGGAACCTAAAGAAAATGAAAATGCAAGCTGGGTATGGTGCCACGCCCTGTAATCCCAGGACCTAGGATGAGTTTAAAGCAAGACTGGACAATGTGGCAAGTTCCAGGCCACCCTGGGTTACATAGTGAGATACTGTCTCAAAATTAATTATATCATCATCATCATCATCATCATCATCATCATCATCATCATTAGAAGTTATGAACTGGGAGGACTTATTTGCAAATCCCATGTTAGACCAAGGAAAGAATACAGAAGGAAAGTACCTAATAAAGGTTATGCAAAATGTTGGAAAACAAAATAAAAGAATATGTACTGATAATAAGCACCTGAAAAAAATGAAAATCATTAATAACTAAGGAAGTGAAAATTAAAGTCACAATGGGAAACATGTCTACACAAGTAATATTGTTAAAGTAATACAAATGGCAAGTACATGTAATAGGAAGAAATAACTGATAATATCAATTGTTCCTCATGGGTATATAAAATTGTGGAGCAATTTTGGAAAAAAGTTCATCATTTTTCATACAATGTTAAGCAAACAATAAAATCTAGCAATGCTTCCAGGTAAAAACCAAAGATAAATAAAAAGTTGTCTTCTGACAACAACAACAACAACAACAATAAAACTTGTACAGAAATATTTAGACCAAATAGCATCAACCCAAGAATTCTTCAATGAATGAATAAATTATCATTTAGGAACACAATGATTTGACTCAGTAATATAAAGGAATGATCCTTAAGCATTATATACCAAATAATAATGATACTTAAGCATTATATACTATAAGCATATTACCAGTAAAAATTGAGTTATCAATACACATTAAAATATTAAAAGATATTTCCAATTCATGCTTTAGATGAAATCTTGGACAAGCATGATTTATCACAACAGACAAAAAACATAAGAAATCTGATATAAATGTAACATCATATAATTGTGGTTGGGGTTTATCTCAGTTGGTAGAGTCTTTGCTCCAAGGGCTCTGAGGCTCTGCATTTGATCCCTGGCACTGAAGAATATGAGAGAAGGACCTGGCAGCCCATTCGCAAAAGAATCAGCCATCAAAAACCCTATGAGTAGCAGATAAACACTGACACAGTGCTGGATGTAATACAGTGTTGAGGAGTGCTTTGTTCTGTTGTACACTGGGTTGCTATGAGTCATACTTGACAGCAGCAAAAACCAAAAACATCCCATCACAAATGAAGGAATTGAAAATTGAGCTGGATGCCCTGGTGCACATCAGTAACCCCAGTGAGGGTAAGACAGAAGGATCATGATTCCAAGGCTGGAGGCAGCCTACACAACTTCTGAAGATTCTGTTTCAAATTTTTTAAAAATTAAAAAGAATCTGGAGGTGCATTACAGTGGTAAAGCATTCTCTTAGCAAGCATGTGGTCCTTGGTTCAATTGTTAGTATTGAAAAAAATACTATGCTTAGAGAAACAAAATGATTATTTAAAAAATATTAGAACTTCTGGGTGCGGTGACACATGCCTGTAATCCCAGCAACTCGAAAGGCAGAGGTAGGAGGATCACAAGTTAGAGACCAGAGGCAGTCTGCATAATTTAGCGAGACCCTGTCTCAAAAAGTAAAAAAAAAAAAAAAAAAAAAAAAGAGAGGGGACTGGGGGTGCAGCTCAGTGGTACAGCACTTGCAAAGCAAAGCACACAAGCGCAAGACCATGCATTCAACCCCCTGTACCGCAAAATAATGATAATAATGTTATTGTTATTAGAACCAAGCATGGTGGCATATAACAATAATCCGACCAACTCAGGAGGCTGAGTCAGGAGGATTGCCAGTTCAAACCCAGAGGTAGACTGTGTAATTTAGCAAGACCCTGTCTAAGATAAATATAAAAAGTGAGTTGGGAGTGCAGCCCAACAGTAGAGCACTTGGGAAGTATGTGTGGGACACTTGGTTAAACCCCCAAAGACCACACAAAAAAAATCAGCTCAAAATATGATGAACATTTTGACATCTCTTGTATTCATCTCTTTAGTTTGTGTGTGGGAAATAGAATAGAACATTTACAATGTTAATCTCAGTGTATTTCCAGAATTCATCCAGTAGCCTCTTTCCTTGATATTAAAATGTGAATATTGCTAGCCATGGTGGTGCATGCCTATAATACCAGAGAAGGAAGCAGCAGATCAATGGCAAACTCCAAAGCAAGTCTCTGGGCCCTATGGAGCAAACAGCACGCTCCCAAGGTCAGACCCAGTCAACCTAGGAGGGACCTTGTAGTGGGACCAAGGACACCTGCCTAGTCTTTGGGAACTGGACTTTGGCTGCCAGCAGCAGCATGTTGGAAATGAGCCCTCAAGTCAAAAGAGACACTCAGAGAAACAAAGATATCAGAGCAAGGCAACTTTTGCACATGAGGGCTCCACTGATGAAAGCAGGCAGCACACTGAAAAGGCTGTTCTGTGCTTTATCCCTAATGCATGCCGCATGGCTGAGTCTCACTTCATTGGTTGAGGCTGTGGCCTTAAAATCCTGTCTTTACTTGATTGACTATTCTGTAAGGCACAAAGAATGGAAAGGGGAGAGAAGAACTCTACTTTATAGCACCAGATGGCCCCCACACATTTATCAATCTGCCACACTGTAGGGGCTTGCATGTTGCAATGAGGCTGCAACCTCTGGCACTTGTATCTTAGATACCAGCAGGGTTACCCATGGTGTATAGGTTTCAGCTGAGCTTCCAGAATAAGATAGACTGGGGAGGAGGAGGACCTGGTGAACCGTTCCTGAATAAACTAGCCATTGAAAACCCTATGAATAGAAAAAAAAATTGTCACATATAGTGCCAGAAAATGAGCCCCCCAGGATGGAAGGCACTCAAAAGACTACTAGAGAAGAGTTGCCTCTTCAATGTAGAGTCTATCCTGATGACAAAAATGTAGTAAAACTCCAAAGACCTCCATTTGCTCATGTGGCACAATGCAAAATGAGGAGAAACAACTGTAAAGATCATTAATAACTGGAATTATGTAATATGAATCCAGGAAAATTAGAAATCACTAAAAGAGAAATGGAGCACATAAACATTGACATTCTAGGCATTAGTGAGCTAAAATGGACTGGAATAGGTCATTTTAAGTCAGATAATCATGTGGTCTAATATGGTTGGGCCTGCAGCTGTAGCCCTGTGGCATCCGATCCGTCAGATCTCAGAAGCTAAGCAGGGTCGGGCCTGGTTAGTACCTGGATGGGAGACCGCCTGGGAACACCAGAAGCTGTAGGCCTGGGAGAAGGACCTGGCAACCCCCTCCCAAAAATCAATCTGCCATTGAAAACCCTATGAACAGCAGAGAAGCACTGACAATCGTGTTTCCCCTGTTGTACGGAGGGTCGCTATGAGTCGGATACCGACTCGACAGCACCTAACAACAACAACAACAATATGGTTGGAATGACAAAGTAAAGATAATGGGGTTGCATTCATCATCAAAAAAGATATCTCAAGATATTTCCTGAAATACAATGCTGTCAGTGATAGAATAATATCCATATGCCTACAAGGAAGGCCAGTTAATATGACTATTATTCAAATTTATGCACCCACCACTGAGGCCACAAATGAAGAAAGGAAAGATTCCTACCAGCTTTTGCAATCTGAAATAGATCAAATATGCAATCAGGATGTACTGATAATTACTGATGACTGGAATGCAAAGATTGGAAACAAAGAAGGCTCAGTATTTGGAAAATATGGCCTTAGTGACAGAAACAATGCTAAAGATGGCATGATAGAATTTTGTCAGACTAATGACCTTTTCATTGTAAATACATTTCTTTCACCAACATAAACAGTGACTATACACATGAACTTCACCAGATGGAAAATGCAGGAGCCAAATTGACTACATTTGTGAAAGAAGACCGTGGAAAAGCTCCATATCAAATGTCAGAGCAAGAGCAGGTACCACAGCAAGCAGGTTGGGCCTTATATTGCTCAGAAACAATGTCAAGACAGACTTTAAAGTAATAATACATTGATGGCCCCTGAACTTTGAGTGGTCTGATAGCTGTTTGACATTCAGCATCAGCGTTTGCAAAAGCTAAAGTTTGCAAGACGATTCCTGACCTCCTATTGTGAGACAGATTTAAAAATTACATCTTTTAACGTGGCTAAAAAATCAATGTATGTTTCATTGGCAGATTTCATTGTTTAAGTAAAGGGTTACTTAGAATGTCCTGACTCTTCAACTTTCTTCCAAGTTGCCGAACAACAGAGAGGAACTTGAAAAATTGCCACATCATCATATTCTAATTGTCTATTCTCAAAAAAGGGGATCCATCTGACTGTGGAAACTATCAAACAATATCAATATCACATGTAATCAAAATTTTACCAAATATCATTCAAAAGTGACTGCAGCAGTATGTAGATATGGAACTGGAAGAAAATCAAGCCAGATTCTCAAGAGGGTGGCAAACTAGGGACATCATTGCTGATGTCAGGTGGATATTAGCTGAAAGCAGAGAATAACAGAAAGATGTCTATCTATATCTTATTCAGCATGCAAAGGCATTTGACTGTGTGGATCATAACAAATTATGGATAGCACTTCAAAAAATGGAAGTACCCGAGCACCTAACTGTACTCAAGAAGAATTTGTACATGAACCAGGATGCAGGCAGTTGTTCTAATAGAATAAGGAGCCACTGCCTGGTTTAAAGTTGAGAAAGGTGGCATCAGGGCTGTATAATTTCACCATGTTTCTTCAATTTATACGCTGAGTAAACAATCTGAGAAACTGGACTTTATGGGGAAGAACTCAGCATCAGAATTGGAGGAAGATTCATTAGTCTGATATATCCACTCACGTAATTGCAACATCAGTTAATTACACTTATTAGGCCTACATACCTAATCCTCTGCTCAATAAAGGAGTGACAGGGATATATGTCCCAGTGATTGTTTCTGTTAATGATACTAATTGGCTTCCTGGACTTCTTGATGAAAGAAGACCATTAGAACCTGAAGAACAGGGCACCAAGTTACCTTTTCATGAAATAGGAACAGAAAATATACCTATATGTATAGGGTTAAGAGATCCATGTTTAAAACCTGAAGCTCAAGTCTGGTTATCCATCATAAAGAACTACACCAAAATAGAAGGGAAAAAACAAACATATATTTTACAAGGGGAAGGGTTTCATGGTCGTGAGATCAATAGCACTGAAAATCCTCATGATCTGCCATCTTGCGGTGTCCCCATAGCTACTCATATTTCTCAATGGATACATTGGGAACACTGTAGAGGAAAGGATGCTTGTCAATTGATTAATGCTTCCTATGGAAACATCACACATTGGAGCCCTCATGGCTCCACATGCACTAAAAGATCAGGGAAGGACTTACAGTGGCATAAACAGAATAATACCATCTTCACGACTGCTAATGGTGACGTTGTTTGGCTGGAGGAGGCATGTCCCCACAGATGCCTGATTTAGGATCTGGACCCATACAACATCATTTATGGAAATTGGCCACTGCATTAAGACCCATGTGGGCTTGGACATGACTTTGGAAAAATTCTAATAATCATAATGTGTTCAGTTTTACAAAAAATGTTACTCAATATTACTGCTTGTGTTCATTTACCTTCCCTCCTTTTAGGAGAGACTTGATGGAATCCCTCCAATTATTTCATAACATGTTATAACTGTTCCTTATTCACTTGCCTTAACTCTTCCATGCCTTTTATTAGTAGCAAGGTTAATATATTCTAAAAACTTGAACCAGAGCCTGGATCCCTATTCAAATGACATGCCCATGGCAAGATTCTCCCACTATGATATTTATTCAAAGACTAATTCAAAACTTGAAGAAAAGAACCAAAAGGATGATTGGACTTATTAGAGCAGTGCTTATGGGTCTTGTAGCCATTATAGAAACTGGAGTGACCACCAGAGTTGCTTTACATCAGAAATACAGAAAATGGAGTTCGTCAAGGACTGGCAAAAGAATTTCAAAAGTTCATTGACTTTTCAAAGACAGATTGATTCAGAACTCAATACCTGAGTCTCTGATCTTGATTAAGCTCTTGTTAGGAGAACAAATTATTAGCTTGCAATGAAAAATTCATTTGAAATGTGATTGGAATTCATCCACCTTTTGTGTGACTCCTATACCTTGGAATTCTACCCAGTTTCCTTGGGAATCTGTTAAAAAAAATCTGTTAAATCATGGAAATGCTACTCAAGATATTCTGCTGTTACAAAAACATTGTAGAAACTTATGCTAAAGAACTGTCTACCTTTTTTGATGAAAAACTGCTTTCAGGAATTGCTGATGGAGTTAGTGATCTTAATCCTTGTAAGCATTTCTACTTATTTGGGGGTATATCTGGGAGTTTGTAATTATGCTGTTTATTCTTCCTTTTCTTATATGTATAGTTGGGCACCAAGGAACCAGAAGTAAAAAAAGAATGAAACACCAAGCTGTGGTTTTTCCAGTGTTACTACATAAGATTCAGCACAAAAGAAGAAGGGAGATTTGATGAAAAATAAACAGGACTAACCCTCTAGCCTACTTAAAACACAGCTGCAGGACTCATTATTACTTGGATCAGTGCCCGTGCAATCTTGCAAACAAGGTCTCTGGGAGAAGCTGCTCCAGGTTTCAAGGAGTTTCTGTAAGCTTAGTTTAGATAAGGTCACACCTGCTGAATCTTACAGATAACTACAACCACTTTGTTCTGTATTATTAGTTTGTTCTTTTCGTATGCTTTGAATTTATTTTAACCTCTTTGATGTTATACATTAATTAGGACTAGATTGATGCAAAAAGCTAAATAAAAAGGCCTCAGCCTAGCAGGCAGCACTCAGTTTCCTTCAAGAGCTGAGTCCATTGCTGAAAACTCATCTGATCAAATCTATTTAATTTCAGGGACTCAAGGAATAGGGTGTCACTAGTGGCTGGTATTTGGTAGGATTGTATTGATTGAATTCTTTGAGTAATGAACTTAGTTATGCAGTTGATTAGACAAGGCCTCAGAGTAACCAAGAGTAGGATAATCAAGATGGGCCTAATCAGATCTATCCATGATTTCTCCCTGCAGGCATAGGACCATGGGGTCCAATCCTGTCATATCTCAGAAGCTAAGCAGGGTTGGGCCTGGTTAGTATTAGACCACCAGGGAACACCAGATAGGCTTGGGAAAAGGACCCAGCAGCCCACTCCCAAAAGTCAATCCACACTGAAAACACTGTTAATAGCAGAGAAGCACTGACAATATTTATTTGGGGGTATACCCAAATAGGGTCACTATGAGTCAGATACTGACTCAATGGCACCAAACAATAACAACAACATCCAAAATTTCCAGCTAGATAGGGACCATGTCCACCATAGGCTAGGTCCTTGTTTTCCATATTGAGAATCTATTTTATTAAGTCATTACCTTGAGCCTGGCCATGGATTCTCTCACCATCCTGGACTGTTTAGCATAATAACAACATTCATCTCCTATGAAGAGGCAAGTTCCCCCAAATTTAGCTGTCAGCAGATCAAGGACCTGTCTATTTTGGAGCACAATGTTGCCCAGAGAATCTACTTGTCCCTGTAAGGTCACAATAGAGCCATGGACTTCATTTAATCTCCTTTTAATGTCTTGTCCAAGACACAAATATTGTTCTTTTCCTAGCCCCAGGGTGGCATTGCTGAGTGTGAGATGTCCAGTTATGGCTAGACCCACCAAAATGAGTAGAATGATGGGAGCTATATTTTTCCTTCTTAACTCCTCTGCAGAGCCAATAAAGAGGAGAACTTGTCTCATAGCTCTGGGGGTGTACACATTTAAGTTGAGTATTAGAATACACAATACACACAGTCCTTGTGTTTTACTGGAGAATATATAGTATAAACCATCCCCCAATTGAAGAAGGTGCCCATGGGCACATTTAAATTGTGAGTAGGGATAGGTATGTTTTCACAAATTCCTGACACATTGTTGGTGAGGGCTTTCCCCAACATCCAGGAGCTAGTTCCAGTTATCTCCTTTGGTTATTCTAGGAGATTGACAGCGTGTTCCTGAGTCTTATTAAGGTTGCCTTGGAATGTGGCCACTAAGGCTTGATAGGCTAATTGGCTTAGGGGGACACAAATCCAACAATCAGTGGCTAGGTTTGGGTTTGCCACTAGAAGGAAGCCGTTGGGTACAATTAATAGAGTATATCATATTAATGTGGGCTGGGATTTAGCTCAGCTGGTAGAGCGCCGCTCTGCAGTCTCTGAGGTCCCGAGTTCGAGTCCCAGCACCACAAAAATGGGAGAAGGACTTGGCAACCCAGTCCCAAGGCAATTCCGAAACAATCAGCCATTGAAAATCCTATAAGGGTCGCTATGAGTCGAACACGACTCCATGGCACCCAACAACAACATCATGTTAATACCAGTGTAATTGTCCTTTTAGATTTAATATTTTTTTACCTGTATAATTAAAGGGTTCTCTTTAAAAATATGGTCCACTGGGCTGGCCATCCCTCAGTAATTATATCAATCCTAAGTGTCTATCCCGGATGCTACTTTGGGTAACATGGATCACTGATTGTGTACCTCACCAGGTTGCATTCCCCTTGCTTACAGTGAGAACACTTGTCTGAGTTTCCTTGGTAAAAGGGGGCTATGCCACAAAACCCAGGGACTTTCTTGTCATATGTAGCTGTCTTTTGATTGTCTCCCATCCTCAGACAGCACATATGTTAAATCTGCCCTTGAGCAGATAATTTTTTTCCCAGCAACATCCTCTGCAAACCTAGGCCCCAATCCAGCTATTATGTTGGCCTGGGCAGGCATCAAATGTTATAGGAAAGGGGTGTCCCTCTGGTTCCTATTTGATCACTTTGATCAATTTCATTTATGTATGAAACTTTGTTTAGGCTTGTATATGGCCACTTCAAAGTCCCAATGTAATGTACTTACCTTCAACACAACAGAACATGGAAAAGTGAGATGATACCCCAATATGTGACAGAAAGCAAGAATTTTTGCCAAGAACACCAGTCCATCGGGGCAGTGGCAGGTAGACCAATACCACAGAGGAACCCAGTTAGAACAAACATATGAAAACAATAGTGCCTAGAGAAGTTCCAGACAAGAAGGGGGTACAGCTATTCATGATGCTCTCTGTGACTGCATCATCTCCTTTGATTTCTTCAGCCGTGTCAAACTGCCAGCTTTTGGAGTGACAGGAACAGAGCTTTGAGAGCATCATCTCAGCAAGGTTGCCTTTAGAGGGTGTGTTGGATTAGGTTGCCATGTCCAGTCCTTCTCAGGCAGAGGCTGAGCTCTCATAACTCAGGACTGATAGATCCAGAGTTGGATAGCAGGTACCTTTATAGCTGTAGGGGTAGTCATAACAATTGTATAAGGCCTCTTCCAAATAGGAACAAGGGATTCCTTTTTCCAGTCTTTAATATATACTTGGGCTGGGATTTAGCTCAGTGGGTAGAGTGCTGTGCTGCAGTCTCTGAGGTCCTGAGTTCAATTCCCAGCACTGCAAAAAAATGGGAGAAGGGCTGGCAATCCACTCCCAAGGCAATCCCGAAGCACTCAGCCATTGAAAACCCTACGAGGGTCGCTATGAGTCGGATACCGACTCAATGGCACCTAACAACAACAACAACAATATATACTGAGTTGCCAGACTCTAAATTGTAAGCAAAGGTGACAGTAGGAATAGAGTCTCTCTATATGTAATATTTGTGCAATTAACGGAAAACATGCCCAAGAGCCTCAAGTTGTTGGCTGGGCAGCAGACTTCTTACTGCCTGGGTGTTACGCTTGAGACATCTCACTAACGGTGGAGGTCTCCTAAATAGAATCTCATAAGGGGAGAACTTACCCTTACTGAGCATATTTCTGATTTTCATCAGAGCAGATGGCAAAAGATCTATCAAAGGACAGTGAGTTTCCAAACAATACTTGGTCAAAGCTAGCTTTATGGTTCTGTTCATTCTTTCTACCTTCCCTGAGCTCTGCAGGTGGTGGTTGTTGTTGTTAGGTGCCCTCAAGTCAGTATCCGACTCATAGCAACCCCTACGTACAACAGGTGAAACACTATTATTAGTGCTTCTCTTCTGTTCATAGGATTTTCAATGGTGGATTGATATTTTGGAGTGGGTTGCCAGGTCTGTACAGCACCTGGTGTTCCCAGGTGGTCTCCCATGCAAGTACTAACCAGGCCCAACTCTGCTTAGCTTCCGAGATCCAACAGGGTCAGATGCCACAGGGCTATGACTGCAGGCCTGCAGTGGTAGGCTGCATGCAACCCCATTTATCTTTAGTAGCTTAGCCTATTTGTGAACTATCTCTGGTATAAAGGCAAGGCCACTGTCAGTGCCTGTCGTTCAGGAGAGTCCATATCTCAGGATAATTTCTCTCAAGAGAACCCTATACTTCCTAGGCCTTTTCAGTTTTTTGGGGGGAAGGCATCAACCCATGAAGAATAGGTATAGATTAAAACTAATAAGTATGTATATCACCAAAGTCAAAGTGTTTGACTTTGGTGAAGTCCATTTGTATATCCTCAAAAGGGGAACGGTTAGCATGTTGGATTCTGAGGGCTGGCTGGGTTTTTTGAGTGGGCTCCACTTGGGCACAAGTGGTGCATCTTTGGCAGATTGTGGCACAGAGGGCGGTGAACTGGGGAACATAACAGTATCTTTGTAGAAACTCATTCAGAGCACTTTTCCCCCTTGTGTGTGCAGTGATGATGCTATTTTACCCATGCAAAGGCAAATCTCTGTAGACTAACCATGCATCCATTTGTTTTCCTTTATTGGGACTTTGACTCTATAACCATTCATTTTCTTTTTCTGAGTAGCTTAAGCAATTTGTAGAGGATTCCTCTTGAGTAGTCTGGAGACTCTTGATCATTTCTACAGTGGAGTCAGCTGCCACTTTGTCTCATCTACCTTCATCTGCTATATTGTGTAGTTCTCAGAAAAGAGTCACAAGATAGTTGCCTGGGCATGTCTCCAAGAAGCACAGATTCACAGAGGAGAAGGCAAAGCTTAAAGATTACATACAATATTGACTCTAAGCATGGCTTATTGCTATTTTAAGAGTTTGATTATTTAAAATGTCTCTCAAAAATAACATCTGTATGCAGACCTACCTAACAGCAATCTACTTGGTAGTTGTGTCAAAGTTCTCAACTCTCAGCTGGTGAGATTCAAACCAGATCCTGGAGTGAAATTTCTTTCCCTTTCCATGTACCACAAACATCCCTATCTTTCTATCCTGCCTCAGTGGTTCCAAGACGTTTTATTGCTGCCACTGTTTGAAAGGAGCTATCTGTTTCCAACAAACTGATTCTCATAATTACTCCTGCTCCAGGGTGCAGCCTTGTCATCTTAGATAATTGTCTTTAAGGTGGTGACCTATCTTTTTGAGGCTCACATTTGCTGGGAACTAGTTTCAGTCCCTTATAGAGGGGCTTGGCTATCAATCCATTTGTTCCTGGGATCCAAGGTGACTGTAAGAGAGAATAAATCAAGAATAAAGTTTAAAGAGCAAAATCAGAATCAGAGAAGGAGAAAATGGAATTATTTACACCAGTGACTGGCACCCTCTATCAGGAGAAATGTCTTTTTGAGTCTTTAGAAATTCCTTGGGAAAATACTTATGTCTGAAGGTTAGGCATGTGCCATCTCTTTCTAGGTCTAAATTTATCTTGGTCTGAAAAGAAGGAATGAATCTGCTTCAAAAGGTGATGAAACAGAATTGGGAGTGATTGCATATACCTGTAATCCTAGAACTCAGGAGCTGAGGCAGGAGGATAGATGTAAGTTTGAGGGTAACTTGGTCTACATAGTTCCAGCCCAGCCTGAGCTACACAGCAAGACCTTGTCTCAAAAACATGCAAACAAACAAACAAAAAGGAAGACAAATGGAAAGAATGGTCTTAATGGTCCTAGATGGCACAATCTTCTCAAGAAAATCAGTTGTGATTGTATTGGATTGTAAGTCCCATAAGAAAACAAATATGCATGGGACTACACTGATATAAAAAGATTAAACTGAGCCGGTGGGCGGTGGCACATGCCTGTAATCCCAGCGGCTCAGAGGGCGGAGGCAGGAGGATCACAAGTTCCAGACCAGAGGCAGTCTGTGTAACTTAGTGAGACCCTGTCTCAAAAAGTGAAAAATGGGCTGGGGGTGCAGCTCAGTGGTCCAGCACAAGCAGAGCATGCAAGCGCAAGGCCCTGGGTTCAATCCCCAGTACCAAAAAAAAAAAAAAAAAAGATTAAATTAATAAGGAGAAGATATTAGTGAGGGATAGAGGCAAAGAAAAACCTTTCCTATAGAAAATCCTAAATGATATGGATGGATAATGAAAAATAGAAAATCAATACTAGAAGACCACTGCGAAATTAATGTATCTTGAATATTTTAGATAAATAAAAAACAAACAATATGTCTGCTAACATTAAAATCTTCCCCTCTAAATATTCATTAATAGTTATTCCTCTTTATTTCTTGGAATATATATATATATGTATATATATGTATATGTATATATGTATATATGTATATATATTTCATTTCAGAAACATAAAGGAAGGAGCTACGTGCTGTGGCCTATGTCTGTATTCCCACCAACTTGGGAGGCTGAGGCAAAAGGATATCAAGTTTGAGGCCAGAGACAGCCCCTACAACTTAGCAAAATCCTGTGTCAAATAAAAAATAACAGAAGACAGGTCTGATAACACATGCCTAAAATCCTACTGAGTCAGTTAGCTCAGGAGGAGGATGGAGAGTTGAAAGCCAGAGGCAGTCTTCATAACTTATTGAGACCCTGCCTCAAAATAAAATCATAAAAAAGTACCTTGGGGTGGAGCCTAGTGGTAGAGCACTTGCAAAACCTGTGCAATGTCCTAGATTCAACTTCCAAGAACTTGTAAATAAATAAAAATAGCCTGAGGGTGCCACTTCAGTGGAAGTGGCCTTGTGTGCCATGTGAATGCCCTGGTTTCAGTTTCCCAGTACTGCAAATATAAATAAATATTTAAATAATACTGAATTTATCACTTTTAAAAAGGCTTGGAGGTTCAGCTCAAACCTGTAGTATAACAAAACAAGCAAACATAAAAAGGATAGAAGGAGATATAGTACGTTGGAGTATTAACTGTTCGTTGTAACATGTCAGTGACAAATTTTATGGTTCCCAGAGTAACCTGAAAAAATTGCAAAAATGTGTCATATCTATGCATGTAAAAGAATGAAGTGGAATACAAAGGTACCTGATTAGGAATGATCATAGGCCACCTCAGCCTCCTGAAAGGAACTTCCCCAGCAAGGGAAGCCCAAAGATCTTCAAGAGACAAAGAAACTTGGGTAAAACAATATTTTATTGCTATAGCAATATCATGGGAGAAGGGCCTGGCAATCCACTCCCAAGGCAATCCCGAAACAGTCAGCCATTAAAAACCATACAAGGGTCACTATGAGTCAGATACTGACTCGATAGCACCTAACAACAACAACAACAACAACAACAACAACAACAACATAGCAATATCAGCCAAAGGAAACAGATCATCTAAGGACTAACTCTGAACTTTTGTTCTCCTGGCCATAATTTACAACAGGTTGGGGGTTGTCGACTGGAACCACATGTGCACACTCTAATGATCATCTGCAGGTAGTTTAGGAAAAACTAAGACTGTTGTCCGGGAAACAGGCAGACAGGGAGTAAGGCAAGGGGAGGTGACTCACAGGGTGGAGGTTGTCTTGGAATTAGGCAGATAAGGAATAAGGAGACCTGAGGTGACTCACAGGGTGGAATGTAAGATAAGTTTTACATATAAAGCAAGATAAATTTAACAAGTCTGTAACAAGGAACATTAAGTTCTAGTAGTTACATTTTAAGCAAACATTATGACATCTTAACTTTTGTTTTAAATTTTCCACAACTGAGGAAATAGATGATAGGGCCCCATGAAGTTCATCACTGAAAAAGCCACAGTGATGTCCACGATATGGGAGAGTGGCACAGCAGCAGAGCCAAGCCATCACATTTGGTCAGGAGGTCTGGGCTTTGACTTCCCTCTGGTTTCTTGGAAGCAGCCAGTGCCCAGGGCAGGCATGATAGCAGCAGAGGTTGAGGCTTCAGTCCATTTCCCTCCCCCTTTAGTTGCGGTAGATATGGGCAGGAACCCCAGTACTTGGAGGGGCACTGCTGCCACAGCATGGAAATATACCAGGAACATGGGTTGAACAATAGGACAAACTACCATCCTCTACTTCTTTTCTATAAATGAAGGTGTCCATGTATCCCCTATAATAGGAAGTAATGTATAGTGTAGGTATAGTGTAGGATAGTGATGTATAGGGTAAACATATACTGTATAGTGTAGACATATAATGTAAGATAGTGAGTACAGACAGTGATTAAGAATACACGTTTTTAAATGTGGGATATTGGTGGCTACGTGGGTTGTTAATTTTCTTAAAACATTTACTTTTCCAATGTTGTTTTGTTGTTGTTAGGTGCCGTCGAGTCGAGTCCGACTCATAGCGACCCTATGTACAGCAGATCGAAACACTTGCCGATTCTGTGCCAGGCAAACCATCTTATTTATGTTTAAGCCCATTGTTGCAGACACTGTGTTAATCCATCTGGTGGAGGGTTTTCCTCTTTTCCGTTGACCTGCCACTCTTCCAAACATGATGTC
>VMDO01009372.1:72500-77873 GCA_007922755.1 Pedetes capensis | reverse complement strand
AGGCTGTCCTTGCAGTTTCTATCCTCCTGCCTTGACCTCCAAAGGAGCTGAGAGTACAGGTGTGCCCTGCTGTGCCTGGCCTATTTTTTATATTTTTAAGAGATCAGGTCTTTGTGTATTGCCCAGGCTCCTCAGCTCAAGTGATACTCCCACCTCAGCCTCGCGCATAGCTGGGAATACATATGTGCACCACCACACCAGGCTCTGCTTGCAGAGCAAACTTAAGTTCTAGGGCAAATGCCTGGATGGCCCATTGGAAGGAAACAGAGGAAAGGCAGGGAGTCCAGTCTACATGGCAGAGAAGTTTCTCTAAATTCTTATCTCTGGCCACTGGATGGGTCCGGTAAGCGTGGTGCTCTAAGGCCCAGGCATCAGCCTTGTCCATGTTCTTCCTATGCCCTGGCCGGTGGTGTAGGGGATGACTGTTAACGCAGCAAGCGTTAGTAGTGAGGCACCACGGAAGGGTTTCCTCAGAAGGGAACAGGTCATTTTGGGGATTCTAGAATGATAACAGGCTGAGATTTAGTTCAGTTGATAGAGCGCTGTGCTGCAGTCTCTGAGGTCCCGAGTTCAATTCCCAGCACCGCAAAAATGGGAGAAGGACCTGGCAATCCACTCCCAAGGCAATCCCGAAACAGTCTGCCATTGAAAACCCTATGAGGGTCGCTGTGAGTCAGATACCGACTCTACAGCACCTAACAACAACAACAACAACAATGATAACAGATGCAGTGGGGAGTGGGTAAAAAGTGTGAGACCTTGGGGCAGAGAGACTCTGATGAGGGCAGGTAAGAGATGCAAAGCCAGAAGCAGATGATGGGAAGAGGATGGTTTGCCCTGTAGAGGACATGGGCTTTGGACGCATGGCTGGGGAAGATGCTGGCTCCAGGCCCAAATCCCAGGGACCTTACAGGACCGAACTTAGTCACAAGGCTTCGCCTGGTTGGGCCTTGTGGAAAGCTGCATTGTTCTCACCGGCTGGGCGTGTGGCCAGCATGTTGTACTTTCCTGGAGGGTCAAGGACTTAGGCCCAGGCTAGCCCTGCCCAGAAGCAAACCTGCACTCCTAGCCCAGGCAACTCTGTTTCCAGACCTCCCGGTGACGACTTTGGCAGAGGCGCGGGAGCCCTGGCTGCTGACCCTCCTCCCTGGGTCTGTACCTTCTCTCTCCCCGAGCCACATCCTTAAAGAGGGACTGCTGGATGCTGAGACAGTTCCCCCGCCTGCCGCGGTCACCTCACCTCATCCAGGGCTGTTCGGTAAAGAGAACATTGAGAGGCTGGAGGACGTTTCTGCCTCTTTCTTGCCGGCTGCAGCAAATGAACAAAGGCTTTGTTGATACTTTCATCGTGTCTTCCTGTCCTACCTGACCACCTCCATACCTGGCCTCTCAAGAAGATGACTCAATTCTAAACAGCCTGGAGGCTGCCTGCAGGCCTTCTCTTATCTAGCCTCAAATCCCGAATCTTTTAGCCTTTCTTCACAGACTCTAGTTTCCTTATCCCTTATTCCTTTTACTTGTTCTAAAAAAATCACACCAGGTGCCGGGTGCAGTGGCGGCTCTGGAGGCGGAGGCAGGAGGATCGCAAGTTCGAGACTAGAGGCAGTCTGCGAAACTTAATAAGACCCTGTCTCAAAAAGCAAAAAATGGGCTGGGGGTACAGCTCAGTGGGCCAGCACTTGCAGAGCATGCAAGCGCGAGGCCCTGGCTTCAACCCCAAATACCACAAAAAAAAAAAAAAAAAAAAAAAAAATTCACACCAGGCATGGTAGCTCAAGCCTGTAATCCCAGCACTGGAGAGGCAGGGGCAGGAAGATCAAGAATTTGAGGCCAACCTGGGCGTGGTGGCTCACGTCTGTAATCCCAGCAGCTTGGGAGGCGGAGCCAGGAGGATTGCAAGTTCGAGACTAGAGGAAGTCTATGTAACTTAGCAAGACCCTGTCTCAGGAAGTAAGGAAAAAAAATAATGAAAGGGCTGGGGGTGCAGCTCAGTGGTCCAGCACTTGCAAAGCACGCGGGTGTGAGGCCCCGGGATCAACCCCCAGTACCACACACACAAAAAAAAAAAAAAAAAAAAAAAAGAATTTGAGGCCAGAGGTAGCCTGTGCAATTTAGAGAGACCCTATTTCAAAATAAAAAATCAAAAAGGGGCTTGGGGGTAGAACACTTGCCTAGTATGTGCAAGACCCTGAGTTCAACCCCCCCAGTGCTGAAAAAACAAATTAGCACTATCACCACATACGTTCTGTATTTGATCTCCAAAACTCATTCATCTTCTCACTGAAAGTTTATACCCTTGACGGGTATCTCCCCATTTCATCCACCCCCAGCCTCTGGTAACCACCATTCTACTTCTATGAGTTCCACTTTTTAGATTTGATATATAAGTGAGATCATACTATATTTGTCAGTGGCTAGCTTATTTCACTTAGCATAATGTCTTCTAGTTTATTCCATGTTGTTGCAAATGGTAAGATTTTTCTCCTCCTCCTTTTCCTTCTCCTCCTTATTCTTCTCAGTATTGAGGGGCTGAAACCAGGGCCTCACACTTGATAGGCAAGAGCTTTGCCACTAATCTGTATCTCCTAGGCCCTTTTATATGTTTTATTTTGTGATTATGGCTTGCTAAATTGCCCAGGCTGCCTGTGGCCTCAAACTTGCTATCCTCCTGCCTTGGCCTCCTTAGTCACTAGTATTAAAGGTACGTACCATGTTGCCTGGCTAGAATTCCCTTCTTTTGTGTAGTTGAATAATATTCCGTTGTATATATGTACCACAATTTCTTTATTCATTCATCTATCCATAGACATTTAGGGTGTTTCCTTATCTTGGCACTTGTGAGTAATGCTGCAGTGAAACAAGGGGGTACATACATGTCTTCAAGATCCTGCTCTCAGTCTGAGCATAGTGGTGCACACCTGTAATCCCAGTACTTGGGAGGTGTAGGCAGGAGGATCACAAATTTTGAGCTCAACCTGAGCAACATAGTGAGACCCTGTCTCAAAATAAAATGTTCAAAAAAATGGCTAGGATGTTAGCTCAGTGGTAGAGCATCTGCCTAGCATGTGCAAGACTCTGAGTTTGGTCCCAAGTACTGCAAAAAAAAAAAAAAAAAAAATAGTGCTTCTATTTCTTTTGGCTATTTGCCCACAAGTGGGATTCCTGGATCATATAGTTGTTGTTGTTGTTGTTGTTGTTGTTGTTGTTGTTAGGTGCCGTCGAGTTGGTATCCGACTCATAGCGACCCTCTGTACAACTGCAGAAACACTACTGTCAGTGCTTCTCTGCTGTTCATAGGGTTTTCAATGGCGGATTGCTTTTTGGGAGGGGGTTGCCAGGTCCTTCTCCCAAGCCTACAGCTTCTGGTATTCCCAGGCGGTCTCCCATCCAAGGACTAACCAGGCCCGACCCTGCTTAGCTTCTGAGATCTGACGGGATTGGATGCCACAGGGCTACCGCTGCAGGCGGATCATATAGTAGTTCTTTTTTTATTATTATCTCTCTCTCTTTTTTTTTTTTTCCAGTACTGAGGAGCAGAACCCAGGGTTTTGCACATACTCTGCAAGTACTCTACCACTGAGCTGCATCCTCTGCTCCTTTTTAATTGTTTATTTTGAGACAAGGTCTCACTAAGTTATGCAGACTTCCTCTGGCCTTGAATTTACAATCCTCCCCTGTTGGCCTCCAGAGACATTGGGATTACAAGTGTGGGCCACTGTGCTCAGTCAGGTCATGTGGTAGTTCTATTGTTTGTTGGTTTGTTTGTTTGTTTATTGTTTTTTAAGGCAGGGTCTCCATATGCAGTCCCCAGCTGGCCTGGAACTTGCTATGTAGGCTGGCCTTGGACTTGTAGGGATCCTCCCACTTCTGCCCTCCCAAGTGCTGGGATTATAGGCATGTGCCACCATGGGTGGTGGGTGGGTAGGTGCCATCAAGTCGTGTCCAACGCATAGCGACCCTCATAGGGTTTTCAATGGCTGATTCTTTCGGGATTGCCTTGGGAGTGTGTTGCCATGTCCTTCTCCCAATTTTTTGTGGTGCTGGGAATTGAACCTCAGAGATTGCAGTGTGGTGCTCTACCAAGTAAACTAAATCCCAGCCCTGTATGTGCCACCATACCCTGTTTAAAAAAATTTTTTATAGTGCTTGGGGCTTGAACTCCAGGTCTTGCAATGTTAGGCAAGGGTTTTACCACTGAGCTGCACTCCATCCCTTTTATTTTGAGATGGTCTGGCTAAATTGTGCAGGCTGCCTCTGGCCTCTAACTTGAAATCCTCTTGCCTCAGCCTCCAGAATCTCTGGGATTATAGGTATCTGCCAAGGCCCCTGTCTATTTTAAATTTTTTTTGAAGAAACTTTATTCTGTTTCCCATAATGGCTGAACCAATTTACCTTCCCACTAACAGCACACAAGTCCCCCCCCCTTTTTTCCCCCACACCCTTATCAACACTTATCTTTTGTCTTTTCAATGATAACCATTTGAATAGAGGTGAGGTGATTTTTCATTGTGGGTTCACTTTGCATTTCTCTGATGATTAGTGATATCGAAAACCTGTTCATATACCTGCTGGCCATTTGTGTTTGTTTCTGTGTTTTTTGTCTGTTTTCATTTTGTTGTTTGTACTTCAGACTGGGTCTCACTGTACCCCAAGCTGGCCTCAAACTGGCTATATAGCCCTTGCTGGCCGAACTTTTAACTCTCCTGCTTCAGTCTCCTGAGTTCTGGGATTACAAGTATGTGCCACCACTCCTGGGTCCTGTTGGCCATTTGTATGTCTTCTTTGGAAAAATGTCTATTCAGAGCCATACCTGGAATACCAGCACTCCTCCTGCTGCTGGCACGAAGGTCAAAAGTTTAAGGCCAGCCTGGGCTACACAGTGAGACCCCATCTCAGAAATCAAAACAATTAGGGCACCTGGAATCCCAGCAACTCAGAGGCTAAAGCAGGAGGATTATAAGTTAGAGGCCAGAGGCAGTCTGTGCAACACAGCAAAACCCTGTCTCAAAATAAAATATTTTTAGAAGGGGGTTAGAGGCACAGCTCTAGGCAAGTGGTAGAGCACTTGCCTAGCACATGTGAGACCATTGGTTCAACCCACAGTAGTGAAAAGAAAAAGAACATTTCCAAAACAAAGCAAAAAACAAATGAAGGGAAGGAAGGGAAAAAAAAAAAAAAAAGGAAAGAAGGAAGGAAGGAAGGAGTTTATTCAGATCCTTTGCCCATTTTTTAATCAGGTTCTTTGGTTTTTTTGCTATCAAGTGGTATGTGGGAATATTTTATGGGTTGGACTTAAATTTCTGGAACACCTGAAGATCCTAGTTTAGGATGCTGGGCTTTGGGAAAAAAATTAATTAGTCCTTTCTGGCTCGA
>VMDO01009372.1:0-70000 GCA_007922755.1 Pedetes capensis | reverse complement strand
AGCACTCCAGACCCTGCATACAGCCTGCTGCTCTCTCTGCTTCTAAAGGAGGAGTTTAGGGGAGGGGAGCCCCAGGCCCTGCTGGAGGACCCAGACAAGGAAAAGAGAAGCCCAGGCTCATAGGCTGGTAATTACTACCCTGAAAAGGATCTCAGTAAGACAAAACCAAAAAGAAGGACTCTCTCATTTTGCTTTCTTGCCTACTGGTCACGTGGTTAAGAAGCTGCAAACTCCAAGCTGGGTGCAGTGGCACACAACTGAAATCCTAGCACCTCAGGAAGTGGAGACAGCAGAATGGCAAGTTTGAGGCCAGAGTCCGCCTTCTTAACTTAATAATACCCTGTCTTAAAATCAAAAGTAAAATATGGGCTGGGGGGTACAGCTCAGTGATGGAGCACTTGAGAGCAAGCACGAGGCCCTGGGTTTAATCCCCCAGTAACACACACACACACACACACACACACACACACACACACACACACAGAAAGAAAGAAAAAAAGAAAAAGAAAAGAAAGGAGAAAAAGAAATTGTAAACTCCAAAGGGCCAATCAGACCTTCTGTCCTCTCTTTGCCCCGTTTGTTAGAGGCACTGCCTCACGCACATGTGCTCTGTCTGGTTCTGTAAAGCCGCTGACTGCCCAGGGGTATTCTAGCATCTGCTGCACCCCTACAGCTGCACCCAGCCTGCAAGCTGGCACTGCACTGGTTCTGGACAGGCTCACACTGTCCACTGACAGGGATCACAGAGAAAACTGAGACAAAGAATGGGATGTGATAGGAACTGATCTCAGACAGGCTATGTTTTCCATAAGAGGACCAGAGACTTCTAGAAACCAGGAGTTCAAGGCACTTCCACAATATAACTTTCCAGCTTGAACAGGCAGAACACCTCTCCTGAGCAAGCACCCAGAACTCTGTAAATTTTCATATGTGAACAGAAAAAGTAATAAAAATCAATACATTTTCACATGTGTAAATATCACCAGGAGAGTTTCTGACAATGCAGCTATCTGGGCCTTATCCTTGGAGACCTGGCTTCTGTAGGTTCTGGTTGGGGCCTACTTGCTGCATCTAACAAGCTCCCCTGCCCCATGGGCCACACTTGGATTACCATGACCTGGAAACATGCAACCCGTCAGTCATGGGTTAGTTCAGGTGAAGTTTGCTCAACCCTTATAACGGTGTGACCTCAGAATGCAGCAGCCTGGGTGGAGAGGTGGCCTGTGCATGCCAAGGCTGCCAGGTTCCAGGCTGGTAGGGTGCCTCCCACATCCTTAACAGTGCCTACAAGGTCAGTCCAGTTCTCACACTTGTAGCCAACAGTGAGGATTTACCTTTGATGCAAGTGATGAGCAATTTGCACCCATTTCTCTAGCAAAAACCTAACCACATGTTAGGTCCCACCTAGCTGCAAGGGAGGCTGGAAAACATAGACTTGCTCTGGGGTGCCTGCCTAGCTGCCTACTGGTCACATGGTTAAGAAGCTGCAAACTCCAAGCTGGGTGCAGTGGCACACAACTGAAATCCTAGCAACTCAGGAAGTGGAGGCAGTAGGATGGCTCTGAGCATGGGAGAATGATTCAGGGTGGCCACAAATAGTCTGCGGTACCCAAGACACTTCACTGTGGCAGCAAAGGAGAGAGCTGATGAGCACATGAAGAGGGTGAGTCCCAGCAAATCTAGCCCAGATGAGTTGGAACTTAGTTGGCTCATAGGAGGCAACCACAGCACCAGACAGAGAGCAGGGTGCTGAAGAAACTGTTCTGAGTTGGAGGCTCATCTGCTTCCAGGGATGCTGTATGACTTACCAGTTATGGGATCTGGGAAAAGGACATAATGTCTCTGAGCCGAAGCCACCTCTTGTGTCAGCTGTGATAATCACACTGGGATAGAGACTACCGGGAGCCCCCAGTAGATGGTACAAATTCTAGGAATTCAGGTGACCATGAGGTGGATTGAGGTTGATCTTAGACCAGAATGGGACACTAGTGGGTACAGACCAAGTTCAGGTTTATTGTTAATTAAAAGCACACTCTCAGGCAGTTTTTTAACTCCTGCTTAGCGACTCAGGTGGGTGAGGAGACAAGACCACAGGATGGGTGTGAGCAAGGCAGGCTCCCTCGCTTCTGCACCCTCCCCTGGAGATAACTCGGAAAGGGGACAGGGCACGGGAAAAGAGGCTGGGAAGCTCCGCAGACAGGTGCGTGCGGCAGGACCCCCAGAGCAGGCGTGGTAGCTGGAGCAGGGGAGGCAGGTCAGGGTGACCTTCGGCATTCTTTGAATAAGCATTTATTGCGCGTGTCTGTTCCCTCATTAGGTCTGTGCTCAGAGACAGCCTTGACCACAAGACACAGGCTGACGGAGAAGCCGAGAACCCCCGAGACAGAGCAGGTAAGGGCCATGATCAAGGTACGTGGGCAGGCTGGGGGGCCCGGGAGCCCTGAAGTCAGCCTAGGAAGGGCAGGAAGGGCCCTGGGAGGCAGTGCTCCTCCTGGGCGTCAGAGGAGGGTGGAGTCAGCCAGCGGGAAGATGGAGGCGCCCTGTCTGTCGCTGCCCCACACTGGCCAGGGGCATAAGCATTCCAGGCCGGGGCCATAAGTGAGCACAGCTTGTTGCAGTCTACAAAGGGACCAACGGGGAAGAAAGCCAAGTGGAGAGAGACAGCCAGGGGCTGGGGTGGGCAGTGGGTTTTTCCTGAAGGTAATGGGAACCCCTGAAGGATTCTGGGTAGGAAGGAGACAACAGGCCCCTCTCTC
Source organism: Pedetes capensis (assembly GCA_007922755.1). Classification (NCBI taxonomy): domain Eukaryota; kingdom Metazoa; phylum Chordata; class Mammalia; order Rodentia; family Pedetidae; genus Pedetes; species Pedetes capensis. The sequence goes on along the minus strand of VMDO01009372.1, from coordinate 67,244 downwards.
CAGCCATGGAGGGACAGGCTTGAAGGGAGGGGCAAGGGGGGGCCAAATGGAGCTATTCCTGGAGGGGTTGGGGCACAGAGGTGAGGGTGGAGTTTGAGAGCTCCTTCAAAGGGGGAATCGTGGCTTGGGGGCTGGAGTGGCGCCAGATCCACTGGCTGGCTTGTTTGTGCCCCGTGCCCCTGCTTCATGGAAGCAAAGGGGTCTGGGTGAGTCCTGCTGGAGGCTGGGCCCCACTTGGAGCCTGGGCTGAGCTTGGACCGTGGGCTTCCTGTGCAGGTGGCTCCCAGCACAGCCCGTTGTTGGGAGGCGCCTGGCTCTGAACTTCAGGCTGGGTGCTTTAGCTTGGCCTCCAGTCCCACCAGGGAGCTGCTGGCGTCCCCGTGCCAGGCTCATCCCCACAAGCGCAAGAGATATTCATAGCTAAGGAAGGTGACCGCGTTGACGGGAAAGGCACGGGCACTGTTGAGAGTCAGCCCCCGGAAGAAGACCCCCAGTCCCTCCTGCCGGAAGCTGCTCACCATGCAGTCCAGCATCCCCTGGTACCGTCTCCGCCGCAGCCCGTCCATCTGCATCCGGGCCTTGATTACATCGAAGGGCGTGGCCGTGACCCAGGAGGCAATGCCTGCAAAGCCCCCTGCCACCAGCACCGTGGCTGAACCTGGGGCAGAGCGAGCCCGGGATGGGGTCAGGCTGCAACATAGTGTGTCCGCAGCCCCCGTGTCCCTCCCCAGGCTCCGCCCTACCCCTACCTCCCACCTCTGTCCCCCACTCTCTCACCACTTCACTTACTGGGATTCTGGCCCTCTGGCGTGTACTGGCGACAGATCCCTTCATAGGTGACAAAGTACATCCCCAGTGTGGGGGTGTCCCTCAGCATCAGGGCACAGGATCCTCGGAACAGCCCCCGGGGGCCCTCCTCCCGAAAGATGCTGGCTGCACAGTTCACGGGCCCTCGATACCGAGGTTGGGGGCTCCCCGGGCGCCCCCTGGGCTCTGTCTGGTTTTGTAGACGGACTTTGATGAGGTCAAAAGGGGCCAGGCAGTAGGCCTGTTGAGAAGGACACAGAAGGCCCTGGGTGGGGCTTGGGCTGATAACTACTCGCTTATAACACGAGAGAGAGCAGGACAGAGGCCACAGGCACATGGGTGCCTGCCGCCAGCTCCCACCCACTCACACACGTGGCTGGGCACGGCCAGGCCCTCTGGGTGCAGTGGGGACAGGCCACCTCCCTTAGTATCAAGGCCTGACGGTGCTCAGCACTGCCCCCTCCTCATGCCACACTTGCCTGGTAGGCACCAGGCTCTCAGGGGTAAGCCCGAATCATTTTTCCAGTAGCATGAATGGGGTCCTGGGCTCCCTAAATCCAGGCAGGAGAACGCATTTGCAGTGACTGTGGCTGAGTAAGAATTCCATGTGACGAAACAGCGAAGAATGGACCCTCTTTAGGGTGCAGGGGGTCACTTCTCTGGCATTGTTGTAATTACAGGCCCAACTTCACAGAGTCTCCCTCCTCCCCTTCTGGGTGACCCCTGCCAGCGGCCACTGAGGAGCCGGCATGAGGCCAGCCCTTCCCACCTGTCACTGAGCCACAGCCACTGGTATCCCCACAAAGGGACTTGTGAGGGTGGGGTGGTGGGGAGAGGTGGCATTTGGCAGGGCCTAGGAATCTTACCTGTGTCTTGGGTGGACTGGACATAGACTTGGGGTAGTGTTGGGCTGGGCCCAGGAGGGGCGGTGGGTAGGGCTGTAGGATGCAGCGCAGTGGGGGTGTGATTTGGAGCTGCTGAAGTTCAGAGTCCAAGACAAGGTGAGCATGTCACAGGGAGGGTGCAGTGTATGGGATGTCTGTCTGTCTGTCTCGTGAGAGGCACATGAGCGGCTGGCAGAGGGCCTGGCAGTTGGCTCTTGCTGTGGGCTTTACCATGCACCGGCCACACCCTGCTTATTTCCATTCTGGCAGGTGGTGGGGTGGGGTGGGAACGTCCTTGGTGAGGTGGCCCTAATGTTGCCCTCCGGAGCCTGCTGGCAGAGCTGAGCAGAGGCTTTCTCCATGCAGTGGGCTCCGGAGCGGGGTTCCTGGGGCTGAGAAAAGGGCTGGGCCAAAGATAGGGGCATCCAGTGTGGTGGAGGCCGTTGACAGGCTCAGCTTCAGCCAGGCCAGAAGCAACTTCTGAGCCCTTCAGGAGCTGCCGAGCCCTGCCCCTTCTCCACATCTCAAGAAGGCACGTTTCCTGTCTAAGACCCTGTTACACCAAAGCACAGGCTTAACAGTAGACCCAGGCTCCAGTCAGTTCCTGGACCCTGTCTCTGACTAAGGCCCTGACAGTCCCCTGTTCTGCTTTCCAGGGAGCTGGAGGGAGAGTGACTGAGGAGCAGGGCCTGACTGGGCCTGTCAGGCCACTTGGCTGAGTGTCTCAGTTGTTCTCCTTGCTTTCGTGCTGGGGCGGGGGCAGGTCTCAGGCTTAGGAAACATGTAGGTATGCACCCCCACATAAGAAGGGACAGAAGAAAAGCCAAGACCTCTAGGACTGCATTAATCATTAATTCCCTTGAGTGAGCAGCCTGACTTTGTCCTCTTGTCTTGTTCTCTGCCCCGTGAAGCATCAGGGGCATCAGGGGAGGTGCCCGATAGAAAGTGGCCCAAGTGCCCAGCTTGGATGAAGGCCCAAGCCAGGAACCCAGCCCTCTGCCCGTAGATTGTTTGGAGGCCACATTCAGCTCAGGTGTTTTGGGCCTGAAGGCCCCTCTGCCCTCCAGCCCACCCCTCAGAACCGTGGGTACTACAGTGCCAAGAACAAAGACCAAACCAAATGACAGGAGTGACTTGATGAGCAATATCCCAGTGACATCGGTGGCCTGACCCAGGAGAGGTTTGCAGCTCGTGGCCATCTCGGCACTGCGTACCAAGGCCTGGGCGGGGCAGGCTGGACAAGGGCTGGGCCCTGGGCTCTATTAGGGCTGTAGGTCCTCGGGGGGACGGGTCACCGTGGAGAATAGTTTTCCCACAGCCCTGAGGCTGGCAGGCCCCTCCAGAGATGGACAATCCCCGGCAGCCTGAGAGTGAGCATGGCACCCTCCTGGCCCTGGGTCCCCACCTCCCTCTGCTTTTTGTCCCCTCTGGTCTCCACAGCCCCCACTGCCAGGCCTGCAGCCTGGCAGGCCACAGCACAGCCAGGCCAGACCACCGGCAGCAGTACCCTAAATACTCCTCCGGAAGGTCTGCCACCCACAGCTGTGGGTCACCAAAGGGGCTGGGAGGGGACAGATCCCAGTGGTTATCTCTGTGCCTCCTGTGTGCCCTCTCACCTGCAGGACACCCCCGGTGCAGCCTGCTACGAAGACATGCGTGTAGCTGGGCGGCTGGGCCCGCCGCTCCTGGTGGGAGGTCGCTGTGAGCGCCAGGAGGGCGTTGCTGTAGACCCCGAAGAGGACAGAGTTGACCACAGCGATGCTGGCAAGGGGGAAGCTCATTCCCTTGAAGAAGCCGAGGAGCTGCAGGGTGATGCAGAGGCCCTGGGGTAGTATGGGGGCCCCCCCTGCCCTGGCCAGCCCTGGCCAGCCTTTCTCTGGCTGGACACCACTTCTGCCCAAGATCTGCCCCAGGGAGGCAGTGAAAGTGAGGCTGGGAAGGCCTCGGCTCCACTCTGGGGGCGCTCAGCTACCACCTGGTGCCCCAAAAGGCCCCAGACTTGGGTCTCTTCTCTACGGAGGCCAGAGCCCTGCTGAAGAGAAGGACGCAGGTCCCACCTGCCCAGGTGCCTCCCTCCCCAAAGAAGCGGGGCACCCACCGACTCATGGCGGTACGTCTTGACCGTGCAGTCCACGATGCCCCGGTACGTGGTCTGAGTCTGCAGCCTCACCTGGACAGGAAGGGCAGGGTGGGGAACGGGCAGGGTGGGGAACAGTCAGGCAGGTCAGGGCTGCTCCGCTACCAGGAAGCCCCATCCTACACAGTGACCGAGGCAGGTGACGAGGCAGGCGCTAGCTCCGCGCAGCCAGGCCTGATCTTGTTCAGGGCACCCGATGTTTGGCTCAGGCCAGACCATCCGCTTCTCTTGTGCCTCTGCTAGACTCACCTTTATGGTGTCAAAGGGGTGTCCCAGGACCAGGCCCAGACCTCCTGTGATGACAAGAAGGTGCTATGAGTGGGGGCCTCAAGGAAAGCCTAGGAAGGGAGTCTGCAAGGAGAGGAAAGAAGGATTCACGCAGGAGGCAGGAAGCCTGGCCATCTCAGAAACTCACTGTTTAGCTAGACTCTAAAGGAACTCCAGCTCCACCGCTGTCCCCCACCACACCAGGCCCTGGGCCAGGAAAGCGCTAGGACGAGGGAGTGAGACCCTGGGCCCCTCCTGAGGACACACGTACAGAGGGGAAGGGCCAGCTGGAGACGCACTGTCCTCCACCCTGATCATGGAAGGTGGGGCCCTGGGAGGAATCGCCACCACCGTCCCTCCCTGCCAGCTGCCCCCCGTCTCCTTTATCTCGGGGTGGTGGCCTCCATCCAGAGCAGGCCCTGGCCACCCCACTTGGCCAGGCAGAGCTAGGGGCCTTGTCTGCAGTCCTGCTGGCCCCAGGGGAGGAACCCCACCTCCTAGCCTCACCCTCCATGGCAGAGGCTGCTTCTGGAGCTTGGGGGAGGTCTCGTCCCCAGGAGGCAGGTTCCCAATGTCCCTCTTTCTCCTAAAAGGAGCGGCACCAGAAGCTGCGCTGCGTACACACCCACAGCAGGCTTCGGAGCCCCGGAGTGCCACCCATTGGCAGGTAGGGCAGAGGCCCAAAGGGGAACTCGGGGCAGCAGGTGAGGTCAAAGGTGAACATCCTTCTGGGCAGGGTGGGGGGTGCTCATGGCGCAGGGGCCCCTTAGGCCTCAGGCCTTCAGCAGGTGTCAGGCAGCATGGCCTTGGGCTGCAGAAGTCGCCACTCCTGCCAGCCAGCCACTCCCAGGAGGCTCTGAAGACAGCTGGCCTTGGGGGGGGGGGTGCTCCAGGACTTTGGCCTCAGCTCCTCCTGCCTCCCACCCTCCACAGGAAGTGACATGTCCTTGGAGGTGATGTGACAGAAGGAAGGAAAATGTCTCACCAGAAATCCAGCCGGCCACGAACTCCTCCACAGGCATCGTCTGGGCTCCAGTGGGAAGTGGCACTCAGACTCCGCAGAGGAGACTGTCGGGAGTGTAACTCCCCCACTCCCTCCCTGAACCCGATAACACCCCACTAATGTTTAACCCTGGCTGGAGAAGGAGCAGTGGCCCAATGCCCAGACCTCAAGCAACCAGGAGCAGGAGCAAGCCGACGCCAGTGACCCTGAACCTGATCCCAGGAGGTGTGAGCAGCAGGGAATCTCACGGGGCCAGGGTGACAGCCACAGCCTGCCTGGGCAGTGACAAGCAGGCTGCACACCCAGGGATGGCAACTGGGTCGCAGCCCACCAGACCCCTGCAGGGCTGCCTGAGTCAGCAAGGGAAAAGACCAGTCCAGCCCAACCTCAACTCCCCTCTGCAGGCCCCGCCCACTCCAGCAGACCAGGAGGCCAGGGGAAGGCAAGATATGGCCACCAGGGGGCAGCACGCGCCTGCAGTAACCAGAACAGGGTGAGACCCCAGAAAGGAGAGGAGGGGGCCGCCTGAAGTGATTCACGGGGCCTGAAGCCTGTGTATCTGCTCTCTCCTGGGCTGTTTACAACTCCACTCTGCCATGTGTGTCAGAAACACAGGTTTTCTTCCTGGGGAAAGACAGGGATTTTGACTATGTAAAGGATCAGGTGTCTGTCCACAAGGGCCCCAGGCTGCTCTGAGTCAAAACCAAAATCCTGTTCCCTTCTTGCCCTCCTCGCTCTTTCTCTGCTTCTGCCCCTGGCTGACCAGGAAGAAGGCCCTCGCCAGGTGCCTGCACCTCCACACTGTGAGCGACAAACTTCTTTCCTTTATAAATTGAGAGTGAGAGCGACAGACAGACACCAAATCCCTCCTAGGCTCTCAGTCCCCTCACAGTGCTACCCACCCTCCTCTGACCTCACATCCGGCTACCTTGGCCTCCCTGCTTCTCTGCAAACAGGCCCCCACCTCCAGGCCTGACGCTGGTGGTCCCCTCTTCCTGGATAGTTTCTTCCTGGCCTCCTTCAAGCTGGGGCTCCAACGTCACCTCCTCACTGAGGCCTCCCCAACCATCTCCTGTACCCGTTGCCTCTGCCCGCCCACTCAGGAGTTGGCGCCCCTCCCAGGCTCTTCCTTGCCTTTCTCCATTGCACTTATCACTCAGATGACACATTCAGGAGCTAACTGGTTGTCTGTCCAGGCTGCTTTGTCCACTACTATGTTTTGTTGTTGTTGTTGTTGTTATTTTTGTTCTTTGTTTTCTTCTCTTTAAATAGCGTCTCATTGTGTAGCCCAGGTTAGTCTGGAACTCTCTATGTAGACCAATCTGCCCTTGAACTTGCGTTGAGCCTCCTGCCTCGGCCTCCTGAGTGCTGGGATCGCCGCCACACCCAGCTTCCACTAATGTGTCTTAAAGGCTTAGCACCTTGTGTGGCACAGGGCAGGCATGCAATAAATCTCCCTTGAGTGAATGATAGGAAGGTCAGGGGACAGTGTCAGTGGCTAGCCCCTTTGGTGGGTCCTTTATTGCTTGCCAAAGTAGGGCACCAGCCCCGCTATTTGCTCGTGTCCACGCCCCTTGGCCCTACAGGCCCTAGGTCCCTTTCCTCCCTCACTTCAGAATGGGACCCACTCTCTTTTCCAACCCCACCGTGCCCCCTCAATTCAAGAGAGGCCTTCTTCTCCACTCCCCTGGGGCCTTGTGGAAGACAAGCGCACCCTGGCTGCTGCTTCCCCAGTCTTCCCGCACATTCCAGCAGTTTCATCCTCTGCATGGAAGAGCAAGCTCTTGTCTTGGCCCTGTCTAGCTCAACATCCCCACTGCCTAACAACCCCCCATATACCTCACCCTGGGGTTCAAGGCCTCTCACCACTGGTGGCAACCGGTATGGCTGGGATAGGCCTGGAGTTTTCCCAGATCCTAACTATCCCATGACGCTCCCTTCCCTTCCCTCCTTCTCACGCCACCCTGCCAGCCAGCATGCCACTCTGCTTTCCACACTCTTCCAGTGCCTCTCCTTGGCTGTACCCAGCTCTGGTCTTCTTGCCAGCACACACACTGCCAATGTCAGCTTCCTTATTTAATTTCTCTGCTCCCGTTTCCTTGTTCATAAAGTGGAGACATAATCCTGTCAAACCAGGTGGTGGCGCATGCCTGTAATCCCAGCGGTTTGGGAGGCGGAGGCAGGAGGATCGCAAGTTCAAGACCAGAGACAGTCTGCGTAATTTAGCAAGACCCTGTCTCAAAAAGTTAAAAAAAAAAAAAAAAAAATGGGCTGAGGAGCAGCAGCTACACAAGAAGCTGGGGGGGGGGGGTGCAGAGGGGCGCCTGGAGCTCCTCCCTCAGGGTAAAGGCCCAAACCCCAGTGGCCTCAGCAGCTCAGTGGTCCAGGACTTGCAGAGCATGCAGGTGTGAGGCCCTGGATTCAACCCCCAGTACCGGGAAAAAAAAATGGAGACATAATCCTAACCTCTTAGTGTGTGACCAGGATTAAATCATTTAGAAAAGTGTCTGAGATAGAGCCGGGTACAGTGCCATACACCTATAATCCCAGCGGCTCGGGAGGTAGAGGCAGGAGGATCACAAGTTGGAGACCAGAGGTAGTCTGCGTAACTTAGCAAGACCCTGTCTCAAAAAGTAAAAAAAAAAAAAAAAAATGGGATGAGGATGCAGCTCAGTGATCCAGCACTTGCACAGCATGCAAGCACGAGGCCCTGGGTTCAACCCCCAGTAACAAGTGGGAAGGCTGGGGACGTGGCTCAGAGGTAGACTGCTTGCTTCACATGTGTGAGGCCCTAGGTTCAATCCCCAGCACTGCAAAAAAAAAAAAATTTTAAGGTGTCTGGCATATAAATGGTTGTTGCTAATACTCACTCTACTCCCAGGGCCCAGAAGGATGACCTGAGGAGGCACAAGAGAAAGGGCTTGGCTCAATGTCCAGCACACAGTAGGCGAGCAGAAGTTGCAGACCTTCTTCCTGCCTATTGTTTTGTAGCTTTTACACCACCACCATTGTCTATAGTTTTACACATGCTGTTTCCTTAAGCTTCTTTCTCTTGCCTCTCTTCCTCCACCCCTCAGTAAAACCACAGCAAACACTGAGGCAGCTGCCATGATCCCCCCATGTCCATTCACTGGCTTAGCACAGGCCCTGCACTCAGTATGCATTGATCTATATCCCCCACCCCCAAGCTCCAGCTGGTTTAAGGATACCAGGGAGGCCACTGTGTCCTGGTGTGAGGGTCCCAGAGCTGAGAACCAGGAGCGAGACACTGCTCCCTCCGCACCCACATGCGGGCTCCTTAAGTCTTTGGGTCATGCCAGGAAGACACACCACAGTGGGCTCAAATGGGACACAGTGTGGGTCCTGGGGGCAGGCAAAGAGCTGCTTTAAGGGCTCATGAAACTTGGATGGGCCAGCAGCCTAGAACTGCTCTCCACTCCAGGCTTTCAGGGCAAGGTGAACCCATGTCCCCCTGCTCCTGACCCTTAAGCCCACTGCTGCCACTTAGAACAATCTCCGGTTCCCCTGGCTAGTCAGGTGCCCCGTGGGGTTGTTTTCCTCCCCACATTCCTTAACGCAGGTGCACATAGGTGTCCTGACCTAGGGGATAAGTGGTTCCACACCTGCCTCTCCAGGGGCCCAGAGCCTCTTCCTGGCCTGGGAATTCCTCCAGGTGTTGGAAGCTGTGTTTAAGATGACCGGAGCTCATGTGACTGCGCCCTGGACAAAGTGTCTAACCTGCAAGTCTGACACAGACATATAATTTGAGAGTAGGAAGGATCCTCGCGAGTCATTGAGTCCAACCTCCTGGCATTACAGATGAGAAACTGAGACTCAGAAGGGAAGGGACTTGTCCAGGACCCTGTCTCCTGATCAGAGCTAAAAGCTCATCCTCCTTCATGACTGGGGTGTGGTCGTTGTCTGCGACAACTCTACCCAGGGCCCAGCTCAGTGTGGACCCCTGACTGGTCCGAGGAAGCATTTCCATTGCACAAGCGGGCGACCAGTCCAAAATCACACGGCCAGTGAGCGCCAGAGCTCGCGCTCCCATCCATGGTTTTCATGAATCTTCGCCAGGTCCTATTACAGGTCAGCTGTGTGGGTCAACTAGCCCTGGGTCACTCGAGTTGGTGGCTGGGCGGGGTGGCGATACGGCCATCCAAGATTGGCAAGACACGCCAGGCGCGCGCCCGGAGAGTCCGGGCATGCGCCGCTCGCGGGGGCGGGGGGCGGGTGGGCGAGGTCGTCGGCAGGGCGCGTGCGCAGAGGCTCCGGACTCCCATTGGTTCCCGCGTCTGGGTAGGTGGGGTCCTGGGTGCCGCGCTTCCTCCTGCCGCAGCTTCCGCAGCTCAGCCCTAGTGGCGGGGTCCTTAGCGGGACTCGGTGTCTACGGGGCGGTGGGGGCGACACCTGGCTGGAGCTGGGGGCTGCAATCCGGGCAGGATCTTGGCCTGAGGCGGCAGCGAGGTGAGAGCGTGGCCACTCCCTGCCCGGGTCCCGACCCCGAACGGGGGCGCGCCCTGTCCTGCCTGGGCATCCCGGCGCGCGAGCTTCCACCTCCGCCCCTGACTGTCACAGCCCTGGCCCCTCCACCAGCCAGACCTCCAGTGGGCCCTGCCTCCAGTCTACACACTTGGTTCCTCCCGCCAGGCTGTTCAGCCTTCTAGACCCAGCCCGGGACCCCTTTCCTTTCTCAGGAGACCTTCAGAGGCCCCACTTTGTACCCCCCAGTGACTGCTGTTTTTCTTTCTCTTTGCAGATGGACGGAACAGAAGGCGGTGCTGGGCAGCCCGGCCCCGCTGAGCGGTCCCACCGAAGCAGCGTGTCCTCCGTAGGACCCCGAGGTGAGTCCCTGTCCTGTCCATCATCGTACCCTCCTGGGACCCCAGCTCGGGGGCGTGGTTTTGGCTTGTTGTCTGTTTCACCCAAGATAATCTTACCTGTTACTACAAATAGGACTTGTTGAAATGGGACAAATTCACAGTAGTTAGAAGACCTGGACTCTATCACTCACTTGGTGACCAAGTGGGCGTTCTTCTTGACTCTCCCTTCTCTTTATTTGTAAAATGGGAATGTCTCACCTAGCTGTGAAATTCAAGTGAGAACACATACATGAAAAGTGACACCTTCAGTTCTTTGCTCCATTGCTCTCTCACAGCCTTCTGAAAGCAGGGATCATCATTATCTTCATTTTATTGGGAGGAAAGTGGGCCCTAGAGAGGTTAAGTCACAGGCTACTAGGGCCCTCTGGGTGATGGTGAACTTGAGCTTTGAGTGCCTGTTCTCCCAGCCTATAAAATGGATCTGAACCTCAGTCTCCTGGAAATGATGATGATGATTATTTTTAGTGGTAGTGGTACTTGGGGCTTAAACCCAGGGCCTCACACATACCTTACTAGTGCTCTACCGCTTGGCTGCACATCTGGCCCGTTTTTAATTTCTTTTTAAATTTTGAGTCAGAGTCTCACTAAATTCTGCCTCTGCCTCCCCAGTCGCTGGGATGGCAGGTAGGTGCCACAGTGCCTCACTTTTTCTTTCTTTTTTGGGGTAATCTTTCAAAGGAGATATTGGAGCAGAAGAGGGTGTGAGTCCGAAAAGCACCTTCACTTGGCTTAACTATAAACGAGGCCCTTCCCTTTCACAGGCTTCATCCGATTCACAGCTACTCTTTGAGGGAGGGCTATTACCTTTGCTTTTTTTTTTTTTTTTTTTTTCAGTACTAGGGGTTGAACCCAGGGCCTGGACCACTGAGCTGCACCCCCAGCCCATTTTGTAGATTTTATTATTTTCTGAGACAGGGTCTCGCTAAGTTACACTGACTGTGTCTGGTCTTGAACTTCTGATCCTCCTGCCTCCGCCTCCCCAGCCGCTGGGATTACAGGCGTGCGCCACCACGCCCGGCTTACCTTTGCTTTTATAGATGAGGCAACTGACAGGCCAGCCAGCTAGCCAGAGAGCAGGCTAGGATTGGAATCCGAGAATGCAGGCCTCCAAGCTCCATGTTTCTTCATGGCTGCGCTTCCAGGGATGGGGATTTGAGTCTGGCTGCTCTGCCAGGGGTCTGCCTTTGGCTTTGGCCTCCAAATAGAAATTCCACAGCTTGTTACAGGGGACCCTTGCCTGTTTGGGTTGTGCTTTCCTGGCCTGCTTAAGGCTGTCCTGAAAGGCCTCAGCATTGACCCCTGAGGCTTGAAGAGTCCTAAGGAAGCTGAGACCTTGAACTTGCCTTGACCTGGGGTGGCCTTGGGAATCCTCATTCCCATCTCAGCCTAGGCCAGAGAGAGACAGAGACGTGCCTAAGGACAACTTCGGGTCACTAACTCTCCCCGCTCCCATATGGGCTACTGTGACCTCAGATGGATTCCCCCTGTCTGCCCTAGTTCCCTGCTTGTGGAATATTCTTGTTCAGGACAGACGCGCAACACAGTCCTTGGGGTTGCAGAGGAGTTAGTTTGGGGGTTTGCCGTGGTCAGCCCTGATCTGAATCTCAGGAGGTAAGGTGAGGCTGGTGCCTGGGCCACAGTTGCTGGGTTTCTGGGTGATGTGAGGGCCTTGAGGAAGTCCTAATAGGCAGCATTCTACACAGGATCTTTTGAGGGGTGTGGGGTCTTCCCCAGCATGGCCTGGGCCATCCCAAGGGGTGGAAGGGGTGGTGGCAGTGGCTCTCAACTGCCCGTGCCTATCTCTTGTAGCAGCTGATGTGCTGGTATATCTGGCCGATGACACGATGGTGCCCCTGGCTGTGGAGAACCTGCCGGCGCTCAGTGCCCACGAGCTGCACCGGGCAGTGCGCGAAGTCTTGCAGCTCCCGGACATCGCCCTGGAGGTCTTTGCGCTCTGGCTCGTGTCCCCTCTGTTGGGTAAGGCTGGCCGAGAGAGCCTGGGTGGGAGGGTTGGAAGGGCACTGACCAGTGCAGAGGGAGGGGAGCTTCTGGACCCGCCAGCCACTGCCCGTCTATCTGGGGAAGCTGGGGTCTGGCGTGCCCAGGAGCCCTGGGAAGGCTGCTTGCTCCTCTGTCGCCACCTTCTTTCTTTGTGTGGGTGGTGGAGGATCACCGAGCTGCCCCTCACCTCCGTGAGCCCTCAGCACTTCGCTACCGTAACTTAACCCTGTCCTCATGGCCCGGCCTGTCCTGCTGAAAGGAAGCTGAGCTCTGGAGCAGTGAGAACAGCAAGTGTTAGGACCGAGACAGAACCACGGTGGCAGCCTCTGGACTACGTTCTGTTGCTTAGGGGCAGGGACGAGGGGAGACATAGGCCAGGAAGCAGCCAGCCTCACAATGGGGCCTTTGTGGAGGGTGGAGAGGGCAGGAAGGGGGGCGGTGTGTGACTTCTGTGCACGGAGGCCTCAGCCCTGCCTAGTTCTGGCCCTGTGACCACCCACATCCTGCCCTTTCAGTCTGGGGCCCCAAGGTGGGATGCGAGTAGGAGTGGTGGCTCTCCAGACCCTCAGGCCAGGGTTCCTGGGTGAGCAGCATCCCTGAACCTGCTGGGCTGAGTAGGAAAAGGGGTACGGAGAAGACACCATCATTTGGGGGAGTGTACTGGACTGGGGCCAGACATGTTTTCTGAGCCTACATATTCCCTTTGTTACAGAAGGCTGGGGGCAAGAAGCAGTGATTGGTCCCATTAAGAAGGTCAGTAGGGCTGGACAGGGGGGTACACGCTTGTAGTCCCAGTGACCCAGGAGGCTGAGGCAGGAGGATTGTGAGTTCAAGGCCAAAGGCAGCCTGCATAATTTATCGAGACTCTGACTGAAAATGAAAAATAAAAAGTGGGCTGGAGGTGCCGCCCAGTGGTAAAGCTCTCGCAAAGTGTGTGCGAGGCCCTTGGTTCAACCCCCAAGTGCCACAAAAAAGAAAGAAAAAAGAAAAAAGGATGAGTAGGATGGGCTGCCTGCAGCCATACCACCGTGGCATCCAATCCCATCAGAATTCGGAAGCTAAGCAGGGTCGGTCCTGGTTAGCACTTGCATGGGAGACCGCCTGGGAACACCAAGTGCTGTAGGCTTGGGAGAAGGAGCCGGTAACCCATTCCCAAAAAACAATCAGCCATTGAAAACCCTAGGAATAGCAGAGAAACAGTAACAATAGTGTTTCGCCTCCTGTAAGTAGGGATGTTATGAGCTGGATAGCAACTCGCCAGCACCTAACAACGACGACGGGCTGGGTCATGCCCCAGGGGTCCCTAGTGGTTTCCTCTTCTGCTGAAGCCGCTGGGGTTTGGGCCTTTACCCTGAGGGAGGAGCCCCAGGCACCCCCCTGCCCCCCAGCTTCCTGTGCAGCTGCTGCTCCACGATCTCAGCTGCCTGGCTCCTCTGGGCCCATAGCAGCCTCACCCTTCTGCCCTCTGGGCTGCCAATCAGGACTCCAGGATCCTTGGTTCTGTCTTTGGAAAGCTGGAGGTGACAAGTCCTAGTGGGTGGCCCCTGCCTGCTCCTGCCGGCCCCTCCACTTCCTGCCTCCCCACTCCCTCCTCACATTCCTGTCCCCCAGGGCAAAAACTGAATGGGCTGCCTGTGTGGCATGGCACATCCAGGAAGGTGGCCGAGGCTACGGCACAGTTAACACCCACGTTGTTCCCAGGCTGGCGTGGGAGGCTAAAAGGCTACTTCAGCTTTGTCCCTGGCCCCCAGGTCCCCCAGCCTCCCTCCGCTGTGGCCTGAGGGGAGCAGTGCCGAGGCCACCCACTGTGAATGCCTGCAAGGTGTCACCCGCCCGTCCTTCATGTGGTGTGTTTTGATAGCGTTTGGCCTTCTCCATGCCACTGTCACTCCACATGGGACAGGGCTCCAGGGGCTGTTAGTTTTGTATAGTGCTGGGCAGGAAGGTCCCACCTGAAAGTCTGGGGTTGTGGGGCTGGCATCATCCCGCCCTGAGGATGAGATCCTCTGAGCTGCTGGGGCTTGCAGTGAAAGCAGAAGAAAGGACCTCCCTGTCCCCAGGCCTGCCTTCACCACACGGGATGTTCTAGATGCGGGGGATGCAGCAGGGAATGGGATCGCTGGGGTCTGTGCCCTCTGGAAACGCAAAACGGGCACTTGTGAATTGAAAAACTGGGAAGGAGGGCCGGGCACAGTGGCGCACACCTGTAATCCCAGCAGCTTAGGAGGCCGAGGCAGGAGGATCGCAAGTTTGAGACCAGAGGCAGTCTGCGTAACTTTGCGAGACCCTGTTTCAAAACGTAAAAAAATGGCTTGGGGGTGCAGCTCAGTGGTCCAGCACTTACAGAGCATGTAAGCACGAGGCCTTGGGTTCAACCCCCAGTACCACCAAAAAAAAAAGTAGGAAGGGAGGTTTGGGAAGCAGAGCTCTGGTCCTGTGTGGCCACTAACTGTGCATGACCTTGGGCAGTTCCCATTCCTCTGTGGGCTTCAGGTCCCCACTGTGAAACATGATCTCAGTATTCTCACAGCCCAAAGCACACGGAGCGTGCAAGTGGGCTGGGTGATGAGGGAGCCCTCCATGGAGGGGAGAGGAAAGCCATTGTTTGGGCTGATGGCACATTCTGCTACTGGAGCAGTGCAAGATGAGTGGGACCAGGGATCTAGGTGAGAAATGAGGGCTGTGGACCTCTGGGAATTCTGGGTCAGAAATGATGGGACAGGAGAGGACTGGAGAAGCTAGATGCAGGGGTTGAGTTGAAGAGGCTAGAGGCAAAGAGGCCAAATTAGAGGCTGTGGCTGCTGTTTGTGATAAGACCAGGCTCCAGAAGGAAAGTCCAAATGCTCCAAAGAACAGAGAGGAGGATGCTTGGCCTCAAGCTGGCAAGACGAGGCGGTCAGCCGTCAGTGGGGAGGGGAGGTATGGAGGAAGGAGGCGTGGGCCAGAAGGCAGGGGAGCAAGCACATGGCAGGCCTCCTCAGCCAGCATCGCAGCGCATCTCTGGGTGAGCTTAGAAACAGCCTCACCTCTCCACGGCAGCACCCCATGTGGCCAGTGTCACCTGATGAGTGGCTCCTTGTGCCGGAGCTGAAGCCACCCATCGTTGCTGTGGACGGCCTGGAGGTTGAGGGCTTATGAGTGGAGCACCCAGGGGCTATGCCGATCTGTGGTATGGGTCCCCTGTGTGCCGGGAATACAGCAGTGGGCAAGGCAGAGCTGGCTCCTCTCTGCGTGGCACTTAGTCTAGTGTGGGCAAAGGCGGAAGGACCTCAGTTAGTGGCAAACCCCATACAGGCAAGCAAGTGACGGGAGGATTATGTGATAGGAAGTTTTGAGGAGAGGGTCAAAGGCAGGTGACCTTGAACTAAGACCTCAGCCAGCCAGCTGTGTGGAGATCAGGGAGGCAAGTGGCTGAGGCAGGAGGAACAGCAAGTATGAAGGCCAGGCGGCACAAAGATGCCGGAATGCCCAAGCAATTTAAGAAGGGGGTGTGTGGGAGGGAGGGAGAGGAGGCTGTGAGGTGGGCAGGCCAGGAGTGGGTGCCTGTGGGCCGTGAGGGGGAGGAGCTTGCAGAATGGACACTGGCAGGGAGGAGGCCCAGGTTCTCCCAGGGCAGACAAGGGCAGCCCCGTGGGCCAGCGTCAGCTCCTGCTTCCTGGTGGCGGTGGCCACCCCCTGTATCTTCCATCCACCTCAGCCTCTCAGCTCCAGCTCATCCTCGGGCGGTGCCCAGCAGAGCCTGGCTCTGCCTGGAGCCAGGTGCCCTCTCACGTGCTGTGCTTTTGAACAAGCGGCCTAACCTCTCTGAGCCTCCTCGTCCCTGTGGTGAAGTGGAGGGTAGTGGCGGTGTGGGATAAACGCACACAGGTCCTCAAAACGGCTCTGGACTCTTCGTCTTGCTCGGTTCCTGGAGAGAGCAACTGCCCCGTGTTTGCTGGCGGTGGGCGCCATCAGGCTGCGTGACCGCCGCCCCTCTCGCCCCGCAGAGGTACAGCTGAAGCCCAAGCACCAGCCCTACAAGCTGGGCCGCCAGTGGCCGGAGCTGCTGCTGCGCTTCACCGACGCCCCGGACGACGATGTGGCCGCAGGTCAGTGTTGCTGCGGCCAGCGGCTGCCCTGGGTGAGGGGAAGCACGGAGGGCGCAGTGGCGGGGAGCGACCCTGGTGTCTCTCCACAGATGAGCCGTCGCTGCAGTTCCGAAGGAACGTGTTCTTCCCGAAGCGGCGGGAGCTCCAGGTGAGGCCGCGAGTCCAGGCAGTGCCACCCGGGTCCCACACGCCCCGTGCCCAGCATCCTCTGTGTCTAGACTCGTGGGCCTTCCTGCCTCGCCCCATCCCAGCTGAGTGGTCCCTCCCTGCCGCACCGGCCTGCAGATCCGAGACGAGGAGGTCCTGCGGCTGCTCTATGAGGAGGCCAAGGGCAATGTGCTGGCCGCGCGGTACCCGTGCGACGTGGAGGACTGCGAGGTGCTGGGCGCCCTGGTGTGCCGTGTGCAGCTCGGGCCCTACCGGCCTGGGCAGCCCGCAGCCTGCACCCTGAGGTGAGGGCAGTTAGACCCGAGGCAGGAGCGCCCACTGTGGGGGTTACCGGTGGTTCTGGGTCCGGCAAGGTGGGGCACGGTCCTGGAATCAGGAGGCCTTGGTCCCACCCGTGCTCCCTGTGTGGCCTCGGGTGAGCTGCTCCACCCCTGAGCTTCCTTTTCCTCCTCTGCTGAGGGAGACGCTGGTGACGGACAGGAGTCCCCAGCCCGAGGCCCAGAGGGGCATGAGGTTAGAGTCCAGCCTCTTGACTAGTCAGGGAGGAGCCACGGACTAACCAGATACTGATTGTCCAGTGGCGGGTAACCATCCAGCTGAGTTCCAGACCCCAAGGGTGGGGCCTGTTCCCCCGACTCTCAGCAAGCCTTGTCCACTTCCCACGCCTGTCTGGGGAGACCTTTCTTTGTTGTGAATTAGCGGGCCTTGGGGGGAGGGGTTGAATCTCCCTGGCAGCAGAGCCCGCCAGTCTCCGACCTCCATGGAGGGTGCCTCTGGGGTTTGGAAGTAATCCCAGTGAGATGCACTCTCGGCCCAGGCCTCCTCCGCTCTCTGACCTACATCACGTGCATGCGTCAGAGGAGACCCACACTGGGAATTGCCAGGTGGAGCCTGGCGGGGAGCACTCTGGGCTGAGAGTCACCTGCGGGCTCCCACCTGAGCTGGCTCAAGGCTGGTGGCCGTGGGCTCCTGGACTTCGAGATAGCCGTGTCTCTTCTTTCTGCAAGTGACAACAAACCCAACTCAGCCCATTTGGACCGGAAGGTGCTTTGTCAGCTTAGGTAACGGGGCCCAGGTGGGCCGGGTGCCTCAGGGCAAGCTCAGTGCAAGGGCTTGGCTGGGTCCGCAGACCTTCTTCTTGCTCTTGTCACTGAGCCCTTGTGCTCTGGGCCAGCATGGGCTCAGGCATGCTTTGAGGCCAGGTGGCTGCAGCAGCTGCCTGTTGGGGAGGAGAGGCCTCTCTTCCCTTGTGGGAACAGAGGTGCTCACTCTGGTGACCAATGGTGTGGTCCCAGGTCCACCCAAAGGAAGCAGTGTGGCCAGGCCACCAATCGCCTGCAACCCTGGTTCTCCTGTGGGTCCTGCCATCAGCCTGCACAGACACCATGAGCCAAGTGTAGGGAATGCTGGGTTTCCACTTGACAACTGGGCACTGTTGCTAAAAAAAAGGGGGGGTGGTGGTGCAGGAGACAGGTGACAAAATGCCCACAGCAACCCTGAGAAGAGTGGGCAGCCCCTTCAGTGCCCTCATCCCCCAGTGCTGGGGCCTGTTGGGCCTTCCTTGCTTCAGCTCCTCCACTCAAGTGGCTGTTCTCGCCACAGCCTGAGTGTTTGGGCCCCAGAAGCCCCAGGGGGACCCCTCTTCACTGGAGCAGGTGCCTGAGTGAGGTTTGCCCAGCCTTAGCCTCAGGCTCCATAGCCATACCATCCAGGTGTCTGATCTCATCTGATCTCTGAAGCTAAGCAGGGTTGGTTAGTCCTTGGATGGGAGCCCACCTGGGAACACCAGGTGCTGTAGGCTTGGGAGAAGGGCCTCGCAACCCACTCCCAAAAAACAATCAGCCATCGAAAACCCTATGAATAGCAGAGATGCACTGACATAGTGCCGGGCATAGCACAGGTCAGGGAGTGTTTCACTCTGTTGTACATAGGGTCGTTGCGAGTTGGACCCAACTGTATGGCACCTAACAACAAACCCCAGGCTCAGCTCCTGCTGGCCCTTTTCCATGCCTGTTAGGATTTCTTTTCCTGGTTTGTTTAGGGTTTTTTCCTCATGCTTTTTGTTTGTTTGTTTTTGTTTTTTGAGACAGTTTCCTTGTGTAGCCCAGGCTGGCCTGGAACTTGTGATCCTCCTGCCTTAGCCACCACGCCTGGCTTCATGTCCCTGTTTCATAGATGGGGAGACAGAGCCTTGGTGGCCCAGGCCGAGCGCTGCAGCTGCAGTTAATCAGAGCAGGGTGGCCTGAGACGGGCAGGTGGTTGTCTGTGCCGAGATCCTTTCCTGAATGGTGCGTGTGTGCAGCTGAGGAGGCCCCATCTGTCACGAACCTGCCCTGCTCTGGCTTGGTGTTTTGACCTCTTGGCCTGTTAGAGCAGGACACTGAGAGTCTTAGGCCACTCACCCCGGATTTTGGCTGTTGAAGACGCCTTAGCTTAGAAATCCTGTGTCCCGCCTCAGTGACAGACATTGCTCTGAGACCCTCCCTCTACTCCCTCCGGTTCCCACAGGGGGCTGCTTTCAGCTCCTTTCTTGGCCTCCCAGCCTTCCTGCCTCCCTGGCCCGGAGTGCCCCTGAGCTCCTTACCAGACTGGTGTGGCCTCGCCACGGTGCCCGGCATGCTGCTGGGGCCCAAGTGGTGTGCCTTCCCCCCCTCTGGGGTGAACACTGGGCCTGGCAACCCCTGCGTCTGTCCCCTCGCCAGCTCAGAGGTGCTCCTGTGAGTTTCCCGGGTGGGCAGATGGTGTTGGCCAGGAGGCAGGCGGGCTGGGCTGCGGGTGGTGCATGCGTGTGGGCAGTGCCCTTGGTCCTGGGCGGGTGTTCTGGCATTGGCAGCAGCAGGGCAGAGCAGGGCAAGCGTGGCATTCGACAGCTGCCCCAGGCTGTGCTCCGGGCTCCCACGCCAGTCCTGGGCTTAGGCTTGAGCAGCTTCACCATGGTTTGGGGTCGAGGCAGCATCACCCGGGACAGGGGAGCCTCACCTCCCCGTGTGTGGGTGAGGAGGCACAGGGCGGCAAAGGTGGCTGCTGCTTGTCACGCAGCTGACTCTGGCTGAGACTGTCTGGCTCCAGAGCCCGCCCTGGGAGGGGCTGAGATCTGACCACCTGTCTGGTGCTCTGGCGTCCCTGCCTCTGGCCTCTGGCTTGGAGACACTTGTGTGTCCATTTCCTTTGACTACCTCATTTTGACTCTACCACTGAGCTGCATCTCCAGCCCCTTTCCTAAATATTGAAATGGGGTCTCGCTCAATTGTGCAGGCTGCCTCTGCCTTCAAAGCCATGATCCTCCTGCCTGAGTAGCTAGGCTATCAGGTATGAGCCATGGCGCCTGATTATGAATTCTTAACAAGCCAGTCACAACTAGTAAAGCCAATCAGGCCACTGCTGGTAAAAACAGGAAACAGGATGGCGACAAGGAGGCCCACCATGATTCACAATGGTGTCAAGGTTTGGTTCAATGCATGGAGGCAGGAAAATAAAGCGAGTGGTATCAAGGTTTGGAAAGAAGGTTAAAGAGATATCTGTCTTCATAAATATTACAATCTGGAGAATCTGCAACTCTCAAAAACATTAATAAGAGGCTGGGCATGGTGGCACTTGCCTGTACTCCCAGCAACTCGTGAGGTGGAAGCAGGAGGATCACAAGTTTGAGGCCAGAGGCAGCCTGCCTAACATAGTGAGACCCTGTCTCCAAAAAAAGTAAAAACTCAGCTGGGAGTGCAGCCCCGTGGTGGAGCACTGGCAAAGCCCTGGGTTTGACTCTCTCTTACTGGGAGAGAGTCCCCACCAGCACCCACTTTCCTTCCTCCACAGGGAGAAGTTGGACTCCTTCCTCCCCGCCCACCTCTGCAAGAGGGGCCAGGGCCTCTTTGCCGCCCTCCGGGGCCGGGGCACCAAGGCCGGGGCCGGGGAGGAGGGCTTGCTGAACGCCTACCGCCAGGTCAGTAGCGACAGCGAGCACGAGGCCACGCTGGGCTCCCACTACCGCGCCTACCTCCTCAAGTGCCACGAGCTGCCCTTCTACGGGTGAGCAGCTGTGGCGCTGGCGCGCCTGCCCTCTTCGCTGGTGGCCCAGCGCGCCGTCCCTGGGCTTGGGCAGCTCAGCTGTGAGCTGGCCCACCTCTGCTCCAGCAGTGACGCATTGGCCTGGGCAGCTCTGGTCCCAAGCTAGGTGCCTGCCCTCCTGTCTGAGGCCAGGACGCTTTAAGTGAGTCCTGGCCTCCCGCCTGCCTTCATCCCTGGCCCGGCTGACTGCGCTTTAGCCAGCGTTCTCACTTACGCAGCGCACAGCAAGGAGCTCCCCTGCGCTGCAGTGAGAGCTGGAGACCCCGAACCCTGCCAGTGAAGCTGCAGGCGAGTGCACGGAGCAGGGAGAGCAGAGGTAGAAGGTCGCCTGTAGGGGAACAGGTGGCAGCCAGGAACCCAGAGGATGGCTCAGGCCCCACCACAGGAGAGGGAGCTGGGCGGGCTCTGGAGAGGCCATGCATTTGGAGTTGGCAGGGTTTGGTGGCAGATGCGCAGTAGAGGTGAAGGAGAGGAGTCAGCACTCCCAGGTCTTCCCCTGTGCCACCAGAGGGTCCACTTGTCATCAGCCGAGGTGAGGGCCACTGTGGAGCCGGCTCTCCTCAGGGAGAGGCTGGGAGCTTGGTTTCCATGCGCTGACCTCGAGATACCCATTAGACGCCTTCAGTGGAGATTCCACGCGGGCGTTTGGGTTTCAGATCTGGAGCTAGGGGAGAAGGCTGAGCCCAAGAGAGGTGAATGCCCAGAATAAACACGGCACAGGGAGCCTGGAGCCCCGAGAGACAGCCAGGGAGGTGGGTGGAGGTCAGACCCGCAGAGGACCCTAGGAGAGGCAAGACCAGCCAGGCGGGAGGCTCTCTGTCAGCCAAGTGTTGTGCTGCTGTGGCTTCACAGTCATGCTCAGCTTGTCCTGTTCAAATTATTGTTTCTTTTTGGTTTCCATTGATTTGAGCTAGGGTCTTGCCATGTAGTCCAGGCTATCCTGGAACTCATTAAGTAGACTAGGCTGGCCTTGAACTCACATAGATCCTCCTGCCTCAGCCTCCTGAGTCCTGGGATCATAGGTGCACGCCACCATGCCTGGCTTCCCCAGATCTTGATCTTACCCTTTACCAGAGCTCCACCAGCGTGCCCAGTGTAGAAGGCTGACTTTCTGAGTTCCCAGATTTTTGAAGTCACATTGGCAACTGGCTACTCCTCTGGCACAGTACTCATCCTCCTCATCGAGGCTGAGAATTGGCCTCCATGTGGTAGAAGTGGGAGTCAGGGGGGAATGAAGACAGTTGGGGACAGAAGTGAGCCCAGCCCTCACGGAGCTTCACTGTAAAACGGAGCCAAGAAATGGAGCAGCCAGGCTAAGTAATCCACACCTGTAATCCCAACAACTTGAGAGGCTGAGGCTGGAGAATCACAAGTTCGAGACCAGAGGTAGTTCTGTGTAATTTAGCGAGACCCTGTCTCAAAAAGTAAAACAATGGGCTGGAGCTGCGGCTCAGTAGTTCAGCACTTGCAAAGCATGCAAGGGCAAGGCCCTGGGTTCAAACCTCAGTACTGCAAAAAAGAGGGGAGGGCTAGGGGTGCAGCTCAGTAATGGAACGCCCTGGGTTCAATCCCCCAGTACCTTGAAAGAAAGGAAGGATGGAGACAGAGGGAGCAAGAGAGAAAGAAAGGGAAAAGAAAGGAAAGAAAAGATAATGGAGCCATTGTGGGCGGAAGGGTTTTCCTGTTTTTGCCATGTCAGAGTGACCATGGTGCCCACAGGAACTCTGGGCGCCCAGGAGAGAGATTGGGGGGCGGAGGAAAGGCTCTGCTAGCTGCTTCGTCATCACCTGAGACCAGGAGCAGGGAGGGGTATAGAACTCTCTAGAAGGAGGGGCTGCACTCACACTCAGTCCCTTCCCAGGATTAGCCAAGTGCAAGAGGCGAGGGTGGCGCTAAAGGATGGGGAGGGGCGAGGCTGGCAGGAGGGGAGGCGGCTGCTGGGTGGCTTGGCTCCCCATTCCTTCCTCTTCTGTCTTGACCCCAGAAGCCACTCCCCCAGGCAGCCCTTGTGTCCTCAGTTGTCCCAACAGGTCCTTGCTGCTAAAGGACCTTTGCCCTGGATAGTGGGCAGCAGAGGGTGGTGGCCCGGCCACCTGCAGCAGCCTCAGCCCTACCCCTGCCTGAGGGCCCCCTGCCTCCTGGCCATTCCTGAATGCAGCTCGCTCTGCCCGCCTGCCTGGGTTCATGTCCTCCCTCGGTTGCAGTGCCCCCCCTGCTCTGTGCCACCCACTGCTTCCTCCTGCTTGCTGAACCCTCTGGTCCTGCACGGCCACTCAGGTGCCACTGCGCCCACCCAGCCTCCCTCTGCCCCTTTAGTTTCTGCCTCCCCTGGGGCAGGTTAGGCCCGGGGCCAGCGCGGGAGGTTGACCCCGGTCCTCTGCCCAGGTGCGCCTTCTTCCACGGTGAGGTCGACAAGCCAGCCCAGGGCTTTTTGCACCGGGGCGGCCGCAAGCCTGTGACGGTGGCCATCAGTCTGGAGGGCGTGCATGTCATCGACAGCAGGGAGAAGGTACCACCTCCAGCTCCTCCAGTGGGCACCTGAGGTGGCCGTGGAGGGGTGGGAGGGAGTAGGGGGCTGGCCTAGGCCTTCCTGAGTCCCCTGGGTCTGGGGGAGGGGTCTGGGGGCAGAGTGAGTGGACTGAGAGTGACCCTGCCTCCCGCTGACGCCCCCGGGTCCTGCTCATTCATTGTGGGGGCTTCCTTGGGTTTGCCGAGTCAGCTTTTCTGCCGTTGTGCCAGGCTGGCTGCGGCCAGGGCAGGGATTCCTACCCCTGAGTGAAGAGGGGCTGGCGGTGCCTGGCTGCTCTGCCTGCCAGTGGCTCTCCAGACCCCACAGCTGGAAGCCATGTCCCGAGCTGAGCTATCTGTGTCTCGCTTGTGGCCCCGTTTGGCGGCTGGCTTGCCTCTGGCTGCTGGTGTAAGACACTGGTGCCTGCAGCCCTCTCTGTGTGGCAGCTCCCCCGTGCCTGGGCAGGAGTCCCCTCCTAAGCTGGTACGAGAATTTGGGCTGACATCTATCTGTCCCCAGAGAGGGACTGCTTCCTACACGACTCCCCAGTTGTTAGGGGCTTGGTCTGAGGGAAGGAGACGTCGGAAATGGAGGTTCTCAGTCTCCCTGGCCCCAGGCCCCGGTGAGGCTCAGATACAAGCTGGGCCTCCTTCTCTTAGAGAAAAGCATGGAGGGATTTAGACTCAGTCTGGAGGAACACGCGCCCCGGCCAGGTGTCCCCCCCCCACCTGGAGAGCCTGCCTGCATGGGGCCAGGCGCCTGCAGCTTGTGTCTCCTGCCGGGCAGCACGTGCTGCTGGGCCTGCGCTTCCAGGAGCTGTCGTGGGACCACACGTCCCCCGAGGAGGAGGAGCCGGTGCTGTGGCTGGAGTTCGATGGGGACAGCGAGGGCATGCCTGTCAACAAGCTCCTCAGGATCTACTCCAAGCAGGTAGTGGCATCACCCACACCCGGGCACAGGGGAGGCCAGGCCCAGCTCCCCAGCAGGCGCTGACTGGGCAGGAGGTGAGAGCAACGCCCAGGGCCTCGGACCTCTGCCTCCCTGGGGCCGCCGTGCCAGGCTTGAGTGCCTGCCCTGTAGATCTCACACCTCGTGGCGACAGCTGCACTTGGGGAGCTGTCTGTGGCGGGCTTGCCTTGTCTCCTGACACGGGCTCCTGTGAGGTTGGGGCTGTGCTTATCGCAGCTCTCAGAGGAGGAGCAGGTGCAGTGGAGTGGAGGCCCTCGGGGCCTGCATTAGCCAGCCCCGTTCATTCTGCCAGGTCTTCCACCCACCCTTTGTTGCCCACCACTCCTCCCACTCTGGTCACATTGGAGCCCTTCCTGCAGGAGCCTGTTCTGGGACTATTCTTGCTCTGCTTCTCTTAGCCCAAGATCCCCATCTTTCCAGGGATCCCCATCTTTAAAAACATTTCCTGGGCTCGGTGGTAGACCACCTGCCTAGCATGCGCAAGGCCCTGGGTTTGATCCTTAGCACTGCAAAAAAACAAAAGCAAAAAAACAAAACAAACAAACAAAAAAAATCCTCTACAGTTTCCCTCCCGCCTGCATCTCAGATATTCCAAAAAGTTGGAAACAACATAGGTGTCTGTCAGTCGGCGAGTAGGTGAATGAACTGTGCTCAAACCTTCAGTTTGTATAATGTACGCAACCTTTTGAGCCTGGCTTCTTTTCACCAAGCAGTGTGCTTTTGAGGTTCATCCGTGTTGCGTGGTGTATCTCTTCATTCCCTCCCCTGCCCCACAGTGCTGGGGATCAAACCTAGGGCCTCACACATGCTAAGCAAGAGCTCTCCCACCAATCTATACCACCAACCCCGTGCCACTCCCTGTTGTTGTCAGGTAGTATTCCATTGTACTGATCCACAATAGTTCATTCACCTTCCCCCCCCCCCCCCCCCCCCCCCCCCCCCCGCCCCGTACTAGGGGTTGAACCCAGGGCCTTGCGCCTGCATGCTCTGCAAGTGCTGGACCACTGAGCTGCGCCCTCAGCCCATTTTTTTACTTGTTGAGACAGGGTCTTGCTAAGTTACACAGACTGCCTCTGGTCTTGAACTTGTGATCCGCCTGCCTCCGCCTCCCCAGCTGCTGGGATTATAGGCGTGCGTCACCGCGCCCGGCTTCATTCACCCATTTGAAGAGCATATGGATTGTTTCCAGTTTTTTGTTCCTTTTGTAGTGCTTGAGATTAAACCCAGGGCACCTTTCACATGCTAGGCAAGCGCTTTATCACTGAGCCACACCCCCCAGCCCCTTTTTTATTTTTTATTTCAAGATGGTCTTGGTAAATTGCATAGACTGCCTCTGGCCTTGACCTGAAGATCCTCCTGTCTCAGGCTTCTGAGTTACTAGGATTATAGGAGTGCATCTCAGTGCCCTGCTTTGTTCCCAGCTTTGACTTTGCCAGTAAAGCTGCTCTAAACATTTGTGTATAGGTGGGTTTTTCGTTGTTTGTTGTTGTTGTTGTTGTTGTTTTGCTGTGTTTTGTTTTGCTTGTTTTTGAGACAGGCTCTCACTGTGGAGCCCAGGCTGACCTGGAACTCACTATGTATCCCAGGCTGGCCTCAAACCCACATCGATTCTCCTGCCTCACACTCCTGAGTGCTGGGATTACAGGTGTACGCCACACGCCTGGCTCAGTATGTGTAGGTTTTTATGTAGACATAGATCTTCTTTTTTTTTTTTTTGTGGTACTGGGGGTTGATCCCAGGGCCTCGCGCCTGCATACTTTGCAAGTGCTGGACCACTGAGCTGCACCCCCAGCCCTTTTATTTTTTTTGCTTACTTCCTGAGACAGGGTCTCGCTAAATTACATAGACTTCCTCTAGTCTCGAACTTGCAATCCTCCTGGCTCCGCCTCCCAAGCTGCTGGGATTACAGACGTGCGCCACCACGCCCAGCTGGATCTTCTTTTCTCTCCTATAAAAACCTAAGGGCAAGATTGCTGGATTGAGTGGTGTGTACATGATTCACTTCTTTAGGAATGACCAAACTGTTTCCCATAGTGGCCGCAGTACACTGCATTCCCCGCAATTACTCCACATCCTTATCGGCTCTTGGTGTTGTCAGGTTTTGTTTGTTTGCCACTCTAACAAAGTAAGGTGGTGATGTGTCATTGATGTTTTAATTCGAATTTTCTCAATGACTAATGATGTTAATCATCTTTTCATGTGCTTGTTAGTTGCTATGCACGTATCTTTTGTGCAGTGTAGGTTCCAATCATTTTTTTATTGGGCTGTTTTCTTCACAAGTTGAAGGAGTTTGTTATATATTCTGCGTGCCAATCCTTTGTCAGATATGTTTTGCAAATGTGTCCTTTCAGTCTATAACTTGACTTTTCATTTTCTTAACAATGTCTCTGAAAGATGAGATGTTTTTACTTTTGAGGAAATCTATTTTTATCAAATTTCTCTTCTATGGTTTGTGCTTTTTGTTTCCTAAGAAATCTTCCAGTGCCCGGTAGCGCAGTGTATGCCTGTAATCCCAGCCTTGGGAGGCTGAGGCAGGAGGATCAATGCAAGTTTTCAAGGCCAGCCTAGGCTACATAGCGAGACTCTGTCTCAAAAAAAGTAGTGGAGCCGGGCATGGTGGTGCACGCCTGTAATCCCAGCAGCTGGGGAGGCGGAGGCAGGAGGAGCGCAAGTTCAAGACCAGAGACAGTCAGTGTAATTTAGTGAGACCCTGTCTCAGAAAATAATAAAAAATCTACAAAATGGGCTGGGGGTGCAGCTCAGTGGTCCAGGCCCTGGGTTCAACCCCTAGTACCGCCAAAAAAAAAAAAAAAAAAAAGTAGTGGCATAGACCTGTAATCCAAGCAACCCTGGGGTGGAATCAGGAGGGTTGAGAATTCAAGGCTAGAAGCAGCCTGCATAACTTCTCAAAATAAAAATTTTAAAAGGGGCTGGGGGTGCAGCTCAGTGGTGGAGTACTTTCCTGGCATTTGAGAGGCCCTGAGGTCAACCCTCCAGCACTGCAGAGCAAAATAAAACAAATGAAAAGGAAATTATTGTTGCCGAGTGCTGTAGCACACACCTGTAATCCCAGCGGCTCAGGAGACGGAGGCAGGAGGATCGCAAGTTCGAGACCAGAGGCAGTCTGCATAACTTATCGAGACCCTGTCTCAAAAAGTAAAAAAATGGGCTGAGGGTGCAGCTCAGTGGTCCAGCACTTGCAGAGCATGCAGGCTCGAGGCCCTGGGTTCAACCCCCAGTACTGAAGGAAAAAAAAAAAAGTTGTTGTTGAACCTAGCATCACAAATATTTTTTTCTCCTGTTTACTTTTAGAACTTATGTAAATTTAAGATCATGATCTATCCCAAGGTTACTTTTCACATGCGGGGTGTGTGATATTCAGGTCAAGATTCATTTTTATGCTGGACGCCATGGTGCCTGCCTGTAACCCAAGTGACTAGGGAAACCAAGTCAAGGAGGATTGTTGATTTGAGGCTAGAGGCAGCCTGCACAACCTAGCGAGACTCCATCCCAAAATAAAGATAAGAAAAGGGCTGCAGATGCAGCTCAGTGGTAGAGTGCTTGCCTGGCATTCACAAGGCCCAGGGTTCAACCCCGCAGTACTACTGAAAAACAAAAACAAAAACAAAAAAATGACTGACTTTTGTGCTTTGAATGTGCATTTGATCCAGTACCTCTCATGGAAAAGATTTTCTCCACTGAACTGCCCTCGCATCTTTGTTGAACATCAGTTGACCATGGATGGGTGGGTCTGTTTCTAGATTCTCTGATGTTGGCCTTTCATTGTTGTTGTTGTTGTTAGGTGCCTTCGAGTCGGTATCCAATTCATAGTGGCCCTATGTACAATAGGGGAAACGCTATTGTCAGTGCTTCTCTGCTATTCATAGGGTTTTCAATGGCAGATTGATTTTTGGGAGGGGGTTGCCAGGTCCTTCTCCTAAGCCTACAGTATCTGGTGTTCCCTAGCAGTCTCCCATCCAAATACTAACCAGGCCGGACCCTGCTTAGCTTCCGAGATCTGACGGGATCGGATGCCACAGGGCTACGGCTGCAGGCGGCCTTTCATTAGTCACACTGTATTGACTGCTGAGGCTTTGTACAGCGAGTGTCCCTTATCCCACATGCTTGGGAGCCAAGCATGGTGGTGTGCACTGACAGTGCCAGCTCTCAGGAGGCCGAGGTAGAAGGACTGCTTAAACCCAGGAGTTTAAGACCAGCCTGCGTAACATAGGAAGACCACCGTTTCGAAGAAAAGGAGAAAGAAAGAGGAGCTTAGGAGGTATTTCAGATATTGGAGTTTTTTGGACTTTGGAATATTTGCATAGACTTTATCAGTCGAATATTCCAAAATGCTTCAAAATTCCAAACCTGTTGAAGCCAAACACAGTGAAGCAAGCCCGTAATCTCAATTCTTGGGAGACAGCAGGAAGATCATGAGTACAAGGCCAGAGGCAGCCCGAGTAATTTAGCAAGACCCTCACTCTAAACAAAAAATAAAAAAGGGGATGAGGGCGCAGCCCAGTGGTAGGGCACCTACAAAAGCAGGTGTGAGGCCCTGGGTTCAACGCCCTAGTTGGACGCACAGGGTCTGACCCTCCCTATATTTCCCAGCCCCTGACCAGGGCGTGGCATGTTGGTCGGTGCTCAGCAAAGGAACTCTGCCTTGCACAGCCCTGGTGTCTCCTTCAGAGCCCCAGGGCCCTGCCCTGATGCCCAGCTGTGCCCCGGGTGCCTGGTCATCTCACCCTTGGTGTCAGGCCCCGTCTGTCCGCAGTCTGCTGAGAAGGGGTCATATTAGAAGAGTGTGCTTGGAGGGAGCCACTCCCGCCCACGACGCCA
This sequence comes from Pedetes capensis, assembly GCA_007922755.1. Lineage (NCBI taxonomy): Eukaryota > Metazoa > Chordata > Mammalia > Rodentia > Pedetidae > Pedetes > Pedetes capensis. The sequence goes on along the minus strand of VMDO01009372.1, from coordinate 38,627 downwards.
CCTCCTCCTCAGGCCTGCAGGTCCCCAGCAGCACACAGGCAGCTTGCTTCAGCCCAGAGCACCACCTCCTCCCTCCCGCCCCCTCTCTGTAGCTGGACATCCCCCACCTGCTCTGTCCCACACAACCTTCCCAGGCTGTGCCTTCTGACTAGAATGTTCTTTCTTTGCACCCCCTCTCCCAGACTCGGGGACCCCACTCACTCCGCAGGCCTCACTTCTTTTCTTTCATTTTTATGGGTTATTTTTTGTTAGTGGAGGGTTGAACCCAGGGCCTCACATATGCTAGGCAGGCACTTCCCCACTGAGCTAGACCCCAGGCCCTGCATGCTTTGCAAGTGCTGGACCACTGAGCTGCACCCCCAGGCCATTTTTTTACTTTTTGAGACGGGGTCTCGCTAAGTTACGCTGACTGCCTCTGGTCTCGAACTTGCCATCCTCCTGCCTCCGCCTCCTGAGCTGCTGGGATTACAGGTGTGCCCCACCGCACCCAGCTCCCTTGCTTGTTTTTTGAGGCAGGGTCTCAGTTGTGCAGGCCACCTGTGGCTTTGAACTTGTGATCCTCCTGCCTCAGCCTCCCAAATCGCTGAGATCGCAGCCATGAGTCACCATGTCCGATTCGGGCCTCACTTCCGCATCACCTCAAGTGGGATGTCTGCCTTGCTCCCCATCCCCAGAGCACCTACCTCATCCTCCCTCTCCTTCCTTCCTTCCTTCCTAGAAAAGCTGTTGGTTCCAAAATCTACCACTATCACCTGTCCCCGCTAGAGGACAGGGCCCTTAGGTCTGTGTGTCTGACTGATGTCCCTTAGCAATGGGCACCGGCAGGCTGGGCCGGGCTGCAGCTCACCCTGCGGCCTCCCGCTGTCCCCTCACCCCTCCCCAGGCCGAGCTGATGAGTGGCCTCATCGAGTACTGCATTGAGCTGAACCAGGCTGCGGAGCCCACCGGCCCCCAGGAGAGCGCATCTGGGCCCCACCCAGCCCCCAGCCCCTCACCACCGCCCACTCAGCGCCCCAAGCTGCGGAGGCAGGGCAGCGTGGTGTGCAGCCGGATCCAGCACCTCTCCACCATCGACTACGTGGAAGACGGTGAGCCCTGAGATGCACGCGTCCCGCGTGCCGTGGGAGCGCGCAGAGTGTGGGGAGCAGCGCCAGGGTGGGTCAGCTCCTCATGCCGAGAGAAGGGAGATCTGGGGTCTTGGCTGGCAGGGTCACTTCCCATCCCTTCTCTCTGCTAAATGGACAGATGTGTCTAGGGCAGCATCTTTCAGGATGTGAAAAACAGGAACCACTTGAGCCGGGCATGGTGGCGCACACCTATAATCCCAGCAGCTCGGGAGGCAGAGGCAGGAGGATGGCAGAGGCAGGAGGATCGCAAGTTCAAGACCAGAGGCAGTCTGTATAACTTAGCGAGACCCTGTCTCAAAAAGTAAAAAAATGGGCTGAGGGTGCAGGTCAGTGGTCCAGCACTTGCAGAGCATGCAAGTGCAAGGCCCTGGGTTCAACCCCCAGTACCGCAAAAAAAAAAAAAAACAAACAGGAACCACTCATGCCATTTATTAAAGGTGTAGGTAAGACAGGTTCTGTGGTGCACGCCTCTAACCCCAGCCACTGGAGAGGCAGGAGGATCACAATGTCAAGGGCAGAGACAACCTGCACAGTGTAGTGAGGACCTGTCTCAAAATTTAAAAATAGAAAGTAGATACAGCTCAGTGGTAGAGCACTTCCTAGCATGTGTGAGCTCCTGGGTTTAACTCCCCAGTACTGGAAAATGGAAAAAAAAGAATATGGATATATAAATCTAGAATTATTCCAGAATGAAAAGGATTTTTTCAATGCGGTCACAAAGGTCTAAATTTATCTTTTCTATTTTATTTTTTGAGGGGTTCTGAGGATGGAACCCAGGGCTTCATACATGCCAGGCGAGTACCCTACCACTGAGCTCCACCCTAAGTCCCAGGATCTATATTTACCACTGAGAATAATTTTTTTTTCCTGTGGTGCTGGGGATCAAACCCAGGGCCTTGCGATTGCTTGGCTTGCACTTTTACCACTGAGCTACATCGCCAGCCTCCCAAGATCCCATTTAAATAGCAAGATGTTCACAAAATAACACTGAGTGGAAACCTCAGGTGACAGGATGGCACACATGTGTCCACGTGTGTGAGAGCAAATCCCCAGGCATGGCTGGCAGTCCTGATCAATCACTATAACTTCTACTTTTTTGTGTGTACTTGTTTGTAGCATTTAAATTTCTTATAATGGCATGCCATTTTTATAGTCGTCTATAAAGTTTCTGAACAATTTTCACCACCAGTAAGAGTTCTTTTTAAGCCAGGCATAGTAGTTGCACACCTGTACCTTGAGCATTCAGTCGGCAGAGGCAGGAGGATCCGGTGTTCAAGGCCAGCCTAAGATACAGAATGAGACCCTGTCTTGGGAAAAAGGAGAAACCCCTTTTCCCATAGCCTCATTTTTGCCCCCAAGTGTGGTGTTCCTTGCAGAGCGCTAGCAGTCCCCTTCACCCAGTCCTCCCCTGGTGGACATTGCAGTTCCACTTTCACTTATTATAAACAACATGTTGTTGTTGTTGTTAGGTGCCGGCGATCGTGTCTGGCTCATAGCAACCCTTACAGGGTTTTTAACGTCTGATTGTTTCTGGATTGCCTCGGGAGTGGATTGCCATATCCTTCTCCCATATAGTCATACACGTGAGTCTTCTCTTGGAATCTGAACTGATTCCTCAGGATAAATTCCTGGAAGTGGCCTTGCTGGGTCACAGGCTGTGCACACTTTCAACCTTTGGGTTCCAGCCGCCTTTCAGAGGAGCTGTGCCCACCTCTACCCTCCAACAGAGCATCAGCACCTGCTACCTCCACCCCCACAGACTAGGTGTGATCGCTGTGAGAGAGGGCCGGCCTGTTTGGGTTGCTGCTTCAATACTAGTGATGTTGGGACATTTTTATATGCTTGTTCATATCTTTTATGAATTACTGTTCATTTTTTTTGCTCACTTTTATTGCTTGATTTTTTTATTTTATTTTTTTCTATTTAGTTGAGCTGGGGATGTAGCTCAGTGGTAGAGCCCTTGCCCAGCATGCTCAAGGCACTGGGTTCAATCTCCAGCACCACAAAAACAAAACAAACAAAATTAACATCTGATAGTACTATGGTACTTCAGTTACAATGAATGGCCTGATTTTGATATACTATTGGGTGTTTGTTTGTTTTAAGCGGTACTTGGGAATTGAACCCAGGTTCATTGCACATACTTTGCAGGTGCTCAACCAGTGAGCTGCACCCCTAGCCCTCTTGTTATCTTTTATCTTGAGTCAGGGTCTCACTAAACTGCAGGCTGCCTTTAACCTTGAACTCACGATCCTTCTGCCTCCGCCTTCCGAGTTGCTGGGATTATAGGCATGCACCACTGCACCTAGCATTGGTATATTGTTCATTAAAGCCCACACTGTATTCTTTTTTCTTTTTTTTTTTTTTTTTTTTTGGCGGTACTGGGGGTTAAACCCAGGGCCTCGAGCCTGCATGCTCTGTAAGTACTGGACCACTGAGCTGCACCTCAGCCCATTTTTTTTACTTTTTGAGACAGGGTCTCCCTAAGTTACGCAGATTGCCTCTGGTCTCGAACTTGCAATCCTCCTCCTGCCTCCGCCTCCCAAGCTGCTGGGATTACAGGCGTGCGCCACCACGCCCGGCCAAGCCCACACTGTATTCTGACTTCCTTAGTTTTCATGTAATGTCCTTCCGTCCCAGGGTCCTATCAAGGACACCACACCATGCTAGCCATCGTGTCTCTGTAGGCTCTTCTTAGCCATGCCAGTTCCTCAGACTTTTCCTCCTTTTGGATAACCTTGACACTTCTAAGGACTAGTTGAGTATTTTACTTATTTATTTTAATTTTAATTTTTTTTCTGGTGGTACTCAGGCGTTGAACCCAGGGCTTCATGCATGCTTTGCAAGTGCTTCACCTCTGAGCTGCACCCCTAGCCCATTTTTTATTTTTTATCTTTAGACAGAGTCTCATTAAGTTATGCAGGCTGCCTCTGGCCTCGACCCTGTGATTCTCCTCCCTGCCCCTCCCAAGCTGCTGGGCTCACAGCACTTAGTCGAGTATTTTGTAGAGCGCCCCTCTGTTGGAATTTGATGCTTTTCTCCTGACAAGACTGGGGTTCCAGGTTAGGAAAGGCAGACCACAGAGGCAAAGTGCCGTTCTCATCAGCTCGGATCAGCTACGTGTCTGTGTGCTCCCTGACTATGGGTGTTGCCCTTGATCACCTGGCTTGAGGGTTCTGTTGTTTGTTTGTTAGAGGTACAGGGATGTTGAACCCTTTTGCATACTTTGCAAGCACTGTACCACTGAGCCACACCCCCGGCTGACTTTTTTATTTTTATTTTTTGAGATACTGGGGGATTGAACCTAGGGCCTTGTGCATCCTTTACCAGCGCTATACCATGGAGGTGCACCCTCAGCCTCTTTTTTATTTTTTATCTTGAGACAGGGCCTCACTAAGTTACACAGGTTGCCTCTGGCCTTGAACTGGAGATCCTCTTGCCTCAGCCTCCCAAGCTGATGTGATTACAGGCGCCTTCCACTGCCCCTAGTTGGCTTGATGGGTTTTTTTTTTTTTTTTTTTTTTGCGGTATTAGGGGTTGAACCCAGGGCCTGGACCACTGAGCTGCACCCCCAGCCCATTTTGTAGATTTTTTATTATTTTCTGAGACAGGGTCTCGCTAAGTTACACTGACTGTCTCTGGTCTTGAACTTGCGATCCTCCTGCCTCCGCCTCCCCAGCCGCTGGGATTACAGGCGTGCGCCACCACACCCGGCTGGCTTGATGTTTTTAACATGAGAATTCCTTGTCTGGCCAAGGCTCCCCTTAGTCAGTTGTACGCACTGCAGGTATTTGGTTTCTTTGGTCAGTTGAACAAGTTTTAGTGAAAGTCCCTCAGATAGCACGGCATCAGCCGCCAGCCCCCTGCTCTGCACCCCGTCCTGCCTCTGGTGGTAGGGTTGGGGTGGGGAACAGCTCAGGACGGCAGGATGAGGGGAGCTCAGTCTGTCAGGCCACCTCACCAGGGCCTGAGTCTGGCCTCTGGCGCCGCCTCACCGGCGCCTCCCGCTCCCTCACAGGCAAGGTGATCAAGCGGGTGAAGCCAAGGCGCACCACGTCCTTCTTCAGCCGGCAGCTCTCCACGAGCCAGGGGAGCTACACCGTGGTGCAGCCCACCGACAACCTGGAGCAGGGTTGAGGACGGCCGCCAGGTACCACATCCCGGGCAAGGGCTGGGCCCGTCACTCTCCAAAGCTGTGTGCCTGGAGGGGGCGGGGCGCCACCTCAGCCGCTCAGCATCTGCAGGGTTTCAGACCACGGAGAAGACTTCACGCCTAGGACACTGGCCCACACAGAGCTGGCCACAGACTCCCCGCAGGACCCCTTGCAACCTGCCCGCTTCCCTGGACTCTGGAACCAGCTGTTATCTCAGGACCACCCAGTCAGCCTTCAGCTACCCCTTTCTGCCCACAGACACACCTTCGTGCCCATCCCAAGGTGGACCTTGTCCTCTGCTCTGAAGGGCCGGCTGGCAGGTGGCGGAGGATCAGAGCGTGGGACCTGCCGGTCCATTGTGTGCCTTTGGTCTTCTGGCCCTCCACGCCCACATCTCACATTCCTTCTGCCGCTTTCCACTTGCTCTGAGGGGGCATCTCTGAACTGCACCTGGCAGAGAGGGTGCGCTCCCCTCTGGGGTGCCCTAGGACTGGAGGGATCCGACCAGGGCCCTCCCCAGGGCTCCCCTGAGCAGGAGGAGTTCCCTTTTTGTTAGCCTCGGTGCTGTCCTGTGCCGGGAGGCAGCTGTCCTGGGTCTAGCAGACTCACGTTCCACAGTGGAAAAGGCCCCTGCAAAGGACCCTGTTGCTCCCTTAGGCCTGAGCAGGTCCCCTCAGCAGGCCACCACCCTGCCCTTTACCCACGTTCTGGCCTCCAGGTGGTAGTTCTGGCCTTTTCTCGGCTGGTTTGGTTTGGTGGAGCCTGTAACCTCTGGTAGCTCAAGGAGACACTGTGTGCTGTCCTTCAGCAACACCAGGCTTTCCCTGGGGCCAGCCACAAGGACACAAGACGGCCTGTTCTCGCGAGGACGTGGGAAGGCTGGCTTGTGTGCAACTGCGTGGCCTTGCTCGTCCGTCCCCAGCTTTGCCCTTGGCCAGCGGTGGCTCTGTCTTCCCCGAGGAGCCTGGCTGAGAGGCGGCCTTTCCAGACCTGTGGGCCCCTCTGTGGTGGGTCCTTGGCTCTCCCTGTTGTTCCTGGGACTTTCCGCAGGAAGGATAGGCCCAGATGACACAGGGCTTTGGTTCGTCTTCCCTGAAAACCCGGAGAGCACAAACGTGTCTTGCTCCAGATGCCGGAGCTGTTCCCCTCCCTAGGTAACTCACGAGTGTGCCTGGAGGCAGTAGGACTTAGTTGTCATAAGAAATAAACAGAAAGAAGAGACCTAGGAGGTGTCCCTCGCCTTCTGCAATGTCTGGGCTGTCGGAGGACATCAGCTGCCGCTTCTTGTCTCCCCTGGAGTTGTGCAACCCCTCCGAGCTGCCAGCCCACCAGTCACCTGCGTGCCCCTGACTGTTGATTCCCAGCACATTCTTAGCTGATGGGCCCACGGGCGTAGGGTGCAGTGCAGTGCCCATGCAGATTGCGGCTTCCACGCTAGGCCTGCTTTTTGTGTTTTCTGAGCACCCTTTGTGCCTTAATCTCCTCTGCCTGCCCTTTGGAACAAAGCAGTATTTGACTAAATGTCCTTTGAATGTCCTCATTCTTTTGTATCATGTGACTTAATAAAATCAGTTTCTAGCAAACCCTGGGGTGGTTTATGATATGGAATAATGCGGTGTGTTAATTGCAGCCTAGGTCGATTCCGTTTCGAAACTTGCGCAAAGCTGGCAGCCCCCAGGCTGGCCTGCTGGACCAGGTGAGGTGCTCTGCTCTGGCGACTGCCGGGTGCAGGAGGGCTCCGGGCTCAGGCGGGTCCCCGAGAGCTCTGCAGATTCTCTTCCCTCCCTGGGGCTCCTGTGCCCTGGGCCTGGCCAGGAGGCTGTTTGTTCCCAAAGATCTGTTGCTGACGCCCAGCTTGGAAAACAGGGACAGGACCAGACCTGCCCCGCAGTGCAGCAGGCCCTGCAGGAAGCTGGTTTCGCCACAGAGTCATGGCTTTGTCCCCGTCGGTTGAGCACCAAAAGTTGGGCACTGGGGTTCATACTGGATGTTCCTGGAGATGGAGCAAGCCCTGTGGCCTTGTGGCAGTGTGTCCTGGGATGAGGGCCTGTCTCAGGCTTGTGACAGTGAATAATGCCTTGCCCCCTGCGTGGTCCCTGCCAGGCTGGGGCAGCACGGTACTGTGACAGCGGGCACTTAAGCAAGGCACTGACTAGGGTCTCCGTTTCTTGGCCTTTCTGATGGGAATAAGGACAGTGCCTGGCTTGAAAGGTTGTGGAGCGCTTCACACTGGTGTGGGTCAGGTTCAGGGGAGGCATCCGCTCTTCTTGGCTCTTCTTGGCACCTCGGGCGGATGCCTGAGAAGCCGAGAGGGAGGCCGGGCACCTTGTCCTTCCTCCCAGGCCTGCTCTGCCCCACCATGGGCTCAGATTCCCGACCGCCTTAGCCTTGGTGGTGGAGACCAGCACCCTGGGCGTCTCACAACTCTGCACCTGGGAAGTCCAGCTTGATCTTAGTGGGCTAAAGCCAAGGTGCGGGCCACCTGCTCTCCTTCCTAAGGCCTGAGGGGAAAAGCTGTTGGCTGTTTCGGTCTTTGAAGCCACTGTTGTCACTTGACTCCTGGCTCCTCCCTCCTCCCCAAAGGTAGCCACACCAAGCAGACTCCTCCCATCACACGTTCTCCTTCCATCCTCACAGCTTTCTCTCCTGCTGCCCAGTCCCCTCGTGAGGACCCTCTGATGACACCAGGCTGACTTACATAACACAGTCAGCCAATGAGCAGCTTTATGTTGGCTGTGAAACCTGGCAGCGTCACTCTCCAGGGACAGGACCCAGACACCTCTGGCACTGTCACTCTGTCACCCCCCTTTCTTCCTCTGCCCTCCCTGCTTGGGGCTCTAGGACAACCACACTCCTTCTCCTCCTCACTGCTGTCTCTGGCCAGGCCTTGTCGCATGCCCTGTGCTGGGCCGCACTGGCTTCCAGGCTCTGGGGCCAGTGGCCAGGTGAGAGGAGTCACTGTCTGTCCCTTTGAAGGCTCCAAGCTTCCAGCTGCAGCTGACCGTGGGCCCTCACAGGAGACTCTCTCTGCCCCAGGTCTCCAGTTATTCGATGGCATAAGTGCAGAGCATGTCTCCCACACACGTGCACACCATTGCCGTCATCAGCAGGTCCCCACTGGAGGACCTTGGTGCTCTCTGCCCCCAGGGCATCTGCCTGCAATGGCTGCATCTGTATGTGAGTTGTTGTTGTTGTTGTTAGGTGCCGTCGAGTCGGTATCCGAATCATAGCGACCCTCATAGGGTTTTCAATGGCTGAGTGCTTCGGGATTGCCTTGGGAGTGGATTGCCAGGCCCTTCTCCCATTTTTGCGGTGCTGGGAATTGAACTCGGGGCCTGAGACTGCAGCGCAGCGCTCTACCCACTGAGCTAAATCCCAGCCCGTACGTGAGTAAGGCAGTCAATTCACTCACTCATCCCAGTGACCCACTATGGACACAAATTACCAGCAGTTCTATTCTATCGGGCCCCTGGATATAGGGTTGTGGGATTAACAACTGAGTTGCTCAAGAGGAAGTCAGTTTCGAGTCCAATCAATTTTTCAGGGGGATGGGAACAGAAAGGACCAGGAAACCCACCCACTTTGTACACACTCATCGCCACTGACACATGAGCTGTCCACACCCAACAGGAGATAAAGAGCAAGAGGGATCAGCGATCAAAGAAGGCTTCCTGGAGGAGTGGCCTGCCAGGTTCAACTCAGTAGAGGTCAATGGAGCAAAGGGAATGGGGAAAAACTGCCTGTGACCTTGAACTTGAGACTCACTGGCAGCCCTGACCCAAGGGAGGTACAGACTGCAGGACACAGTGTCATTGTTCGTCCTTGTCTCTGGTTGGAAGGACCTTCAGAGCCACCTGGCACTTCCTCCTTATCCAAATCCAGGCTTCATTTCAGAGAAAGCACACAGGTTACACAACTTCACCCAGACTGAGGATTTAGGACTGGGCCTAGGTCTCAGGGCTTCAAGTTTTTTTTTTTTAATTTTCTTTTTCAGTACTGGAGGCTTGAACTCAGGGCCTCGCACATGCTAGGCAAGGGTTTCATCACTGACCTGCACCCGCAGCCACTTTTTTATTTTTTATTTTGAGACAGGGAGGGTCTCATCAAATTGCGTTGGCTGCCCCTGATCTCAAACTCAGAATTCTTCCGCCTCAGCTTTCCGAGTCACTGGGATGACAGGTATGTGCCAGGGTGCCTGGCTGACTTTAGTTTTAAGCAGCACCTACAGTGCAGAGTGATGCCCCCAGCAGGCTGACCCGGTTTGGTCCTGCGTGGACATAGTCACCGCCCACAGGTACTGGTCCAGCTTCAACCAGCAGGGGGCAGCTGAGCCCACCCTTTCCTACCACTCTGCTGCAGACACCATAAACAGGCCCGGTCAGCCCAGCCCAGGCAGCTTAGGACCATGGTTACACTGCAGGACAAAATCTGGGGCTCCTTGGGTTTGGCTCTGCCTGCCCACCCCAACGCAGGGCAGGTGCCCGGCTCCTGCTGGCCTGGACCTTCCCTCTGCCACAGGATCTATGGGTACATAAGGGTTTTCCCTGGGGGTTCTCCAGCTCGATGATGGGGTTTGTCCTGCAAACAGATTCTGCTTTCAACTGTTTTTTTTTCCTTTCTGTAAAATGACAGCTTAGTCAAAATATTCAAAGCCAGGGCTATTTGGGGATTTCCAGAGGTGGGGTGAGCACAGGGGGTGGCTACTCTTCTAGATCCTGCTCCACCCAGTGCTTAGGGAGTTGACATCCCAAGCCCCTGCCCAACCCACCGCTTCCTCCTTCAAAGCTGTCCAGCCCCCTCTCAGCACCTCCCATTCCCCCACACACACACACTGAGTCCTCTAGCTATTTTAAACTTCTTTTTCTTTTCCTCTTTCTTCTTTCATTTTGTGGTACTGGGGATTTAACCCACGGTCTTGAGCATGCTCGGCAAGGGCTCTACCACTGAGCCACCCCCAGCCTCTATTTTAAACCATTCAACATACATATAATTTGAAACAGAAAGAATCATAATAGTCCAAGGTCTCCCCTAGGACTGTGTCCCCTGACGCCTGATCCTGGTGTTTTGTGTGCAGAGGGCAATGACTACTGACTCCCAGAGCCAATGAGCAGAGGCCTCTCATACCACATGAAGGTCAGCAGCTTCCAGAGGGTCTCCACTCCTCCCACAGGCGAAAGCCCTGGTGCTGTGCATGGACTTGATCTCAGACAGTGCTTAGTCAGACCAAGGGGTGGGGCTGGAACAGAAAGGCCTCCTGTGGGGAGGGTCAAGGACAGTGCAGCACTCCAGTGGCGTCAGTGTTGTTGCTGTTGTTAGGTGCTGTCCAGTCATGGGTGTCTGACTCATAGCGGCCCTACAGAGGGTACAACAGACAAAACAGATACAACAGACAAAACACTAGGTACAACAGACAAAACACTATTGTGCTTCCCTACTGTTTTTAGAGGGTGCTGTTGCTAGACCTGGAGAAGGGGGAGGGCTTCTTGGGTTCTGCAAACCCAGGGTGGGTGCCGGCTGGGTGGGAGCCTGTTGAAGAGCTGCACAGGATTCTGGGTGGGTGGGCTTGGGGAGGGGCCTGGGAACACAGGCCAATGTGGGCGGGTTTAGGAAAGCTGGGACTTGCTTGGGGTGGGGTGAAGGAGGTGGGGGACCGCTGGAGGCATGGGACAGTGGAGGCAGGCAAGGCCTGTGGGACGAGCCCTGGTCCCTAGGCCTTCCCTCTGCTGGGGTCTGGAGACCCAGGACAGAGCCATTCAGCATGCGGTTGGGGGCAGGTGGGTCTGGCGAGTGCTCTGGCGGGATCTGAGGCAGCAGGAGAGGGAAGGCGACTGTAAGCCGTGAGGGAGTGTGCAATGAGACAGCAGGGAGGGGCGTCCTCAGGAAGGGCTGTTCAGGACTGAGTCCCAAAGGCCTGGGACAAGGGGCAGGAAGCCAGGCGCTCAGGAATGTATGTGGGGAGAGGGGTAGGTGTCAGGGAATGCCGTGTCCTGGGAGACTGGATTTTGGGGACTGACAACATTAAAGTTGCCTCCTGCAAGGTGTGGCAGGCGGCCAGCAGATCTGCCCACAGTGGTGAGAACAGGGCATCAGGGACTGGCACTGAGGGCCCCTAGACCCCACATGCACAGGGGAGACAGGGTCCAATGCCTGAGAGTGGCCCCCTCCTGTGGCCCCCTGATTCCTGTTTGGGAATCCCCTCTCCTTTTCCCTGCCTTTAACAGTGTGGGCCAAGGAACTGAGGGCACCAAAGGCAGCCAGTCTATCAGCTCTGCCTTGGAAACCAGGACAGACTGTCCCCACCTTCTGATGCCGTCTCCCTCAGATGCCTTCCACCAGCACCTGGTCCTCCTGCCCACCCTACCCGTCCCAGGCTATGGGAGCAGCTGCTGCCATTGGCTCTCCTCACCTCCTTACCTGGGGCCCCCGGAGTGCACAGGCCCACAACAAGGCCTGCCAACCCACTTATGGGCCACAGCTGACCCGGGAGCTACTTCCTTGCCTTAGTCAGTCTACAAATACTCACCAAGGGCCTCCCAGTGCGCAGAGTGACCTTCATAAAACATAAACTGTGAAGTCACACACAAACACGGAGTGAGACCCAGGGCACACCAGGTGGAAACCCCTCCTCCCCAAGAGATCAAGTTCCAGGAAGGAATGTTTTAGAACCAGGGCCAGAGGCTCTGAGAGGTGACCCTGGGCCACAGGCCTGGAGGAGCTGAGGGTGGGGTGGGGCAGGCATCTACTAGGTGAAAGAGGAAAAACAATGTTTGGAATCTTAGGGCTAGGAGGGGCCCCTGAATGGGGAAAGCAGTCAAAGAGGGGTTCAGGAGCTTGCCCTTAAACACAGACAGGTGGCGACCATGCAGGCCAGAGCCACCCAGGAAGAGGCTGATGGGCCTGGGGCCTGAGGACCCAGGTTGTTTTTCTGTTCCAGTTGTTGCTGCTGCTGTGGGGCCAGGCAACTGGGGCAGGAAGGCTCCCAGCCAGCACTCAGTGACTATGCAGTTTCCAGACCCAGGCAGAGCCCAGCACCTCAGGGCTCAGAGGGAAAAGGCCCACGCTGAGGGTCTCTGGCACCACGACCTGGAGGCCACAGCTCCTGAACCAGACCCACCTGGGTGGGGATTGGGGTCATGGCACATGCTCAAGGACCAGGAGCAACACAGGCGTGGCCCTGCCCTTGTGGTAAAGCTGGAACAGGAACACCATCCCTCTGCTCTCCATTTTTAGGGGTTCTTGAGGGAAATTTTGGGGCCCTTCCCTGAGCTGGAGTGTTCGTATGTTTGGGAACAATGTAGGTGAGCAAGATAGGGAGGCTGGTGACTGGGGAAGCCAGTGAACTTGAACGTCCAAGGCCATGAGAAAGGGCTTGGAGAGAGGGCCCTGCCCCTGGAATCCGGGTGTTGCCTAAGGAGCTCCTTCCTGTTCTTTCCCCTCCAACCAGAGACCCTGTGCTGGCTGCTGGGAAGGTGCCAGCTGTGGCCTCCAGCCCAGGCAGGGGAGCCATCACCACTCAGCCCCACCCAGGGAGCCAAGGTTCTACTTACTGCAGTTTTCTGGAACAGCTTGTTTTGATCTACAGAAATTTGCTGACTCATTGGCTGCCCTGCCCTGTCCTGTCCTCCATCAGGGTGGAGGTATTTTTAGCCTTATTTGTAGAAGAAGAAAACAGAATCTAGGCCCAGCATGTGTCCACCATATCCTGGGGACAGCTGTGGCCCTGAAGACAGGACAGCGTATGACTGTGTAGTTCCGGCCCCCACTCATCTCTCCTCAGATACATTCCTTTCCCAAGGAAAACCAGCTGTGTGGAACACGGAGACGGAGAGAGCTCCCAAAGTCGGTTCCTCTGAAACCTACCTTATGTCCTGGGGGGCAGCTTCAGACTTGGGTACAAAGGAGCCTTATTCCCATGTGGAGGAGGAGCCTGTTCTTTACAGAATCCTACGCTTTGTTTAATGCCAATTATACCTACCCCTACTCTTTTAAAAACTAAAATCAGCAACAGTTTGTTTCTGGGAGTGGGAGTGGTATGTGTGAATGAGGGGGGATTTTCAGGTCACAGGTGGGGAAAAGGGAGCTAAGACACCAACAACACAGGCCCTGGAGCGAGCCCAACAGCACTGCCTGCGCCCTCTCAAATGCGCTGTCAGAGAAAATGGCTGACTCCACATCCTGGTACCGGGAAGCAGCAGGGAAACTCCACTCGCTGGGTTTCATACACACCTCACCGTTTTCTGGAGCATTTTGACAGGCAATGCCCTCTTTCCACACTGTTCTTTCAGACCACACCACCCCACCTTGAAGAAGGGGGAGCTGCAGGAATCTTTACCAGGCAGAACTAACTCGGCTGCTTAGCCACCAGTGAACAAGCCCGGGCTTGCCACATTGTTGACCCTGCCTGTTGACAGTCACTTGAGACAAGAGTCACACGTTTTCCGAGAACCAAGGGAGGGGTGCGGCCTGGGCCCCACCCGGCCCCGCCCTGCCTGCAGATGCCATCTTGCAGGGGAAGCGAGAGAAAAACCTCTCCCCCGGTTTTCCCTTCCCGGTTGCCAAGGGAGCTTGTTGTTGCAGGGCGGTTTTGACTGGGTGTGGTAGGCAAACCTGGGAGGAGACTTCCTGGCAGTTCTACCACATGCCTTTCTCATTCTGGTTACTTGGACTGTCCTTCCACCCTCTGCCTCCGGGCTAGAGCCAAACAGTGCCTAATGGGGGTCTCAGGCTGTGTCTTCCTCCTCACTGGCACAAGAGGTGCCAAGCACCCCTTTCAAATTCCTCACTACACCAGGCCTAGTGGAACAGGCCTGTAACCCCTCTGTAATCCCAACACTTAGGGGGCTGAAGCATGAGGATTATTGAGTTTGAGGCCAGCCTAGGCTATATTGTGACTGTCTCAACAAAATAAAACAAGACAATCCTCGCTAAACACTCGGGCACTACCAAGCCTTGGTAGAAGGGACAAGAATTCACCTTTTGGAGGAGGTTGGGGCTCATACCCAGTGGCAGCCAGCCAGCAACCCTAGTACTCATTAACTCATGTCCTGAGGCCCATCAGAGGATACAAGTCGCCTGGACAAATGCAGTTAATTAAAAACAAAACAAAAAACACAACAAAAAATTTCACTTTTCTCACTATTCCTTCCCCAAGAGGAAAATGAGTTGAAAATCTACCTTCATCTGGTCTGGCAGCTTGCAATTACATATATTGTTGTTGCTGTGTGTGGTTGGAGGGGGGGGTTATTTTGTTTAGGGTTTTGTTTTTTTGTTTTGTTTTGTTTTGTGGTACTTGGGGTTTCGCCCAGGGCCTGGCACATATTTTGCAAGTGCTCTACCACTGGGTTCCCCCCTAGTCCGTTTTTTGAGTCAAGGCTCCCTAAACTGCACAGGCTGCCTCTGGCCTGGAACCAGAGATCCTCCTGCCTCCGCCTGGGAAGTCGCTGGGGCCACAGGAGTCCTCTGCTGCCACAGGCCACATACACTGTTTTCCTTACAAAGTTAGATCTTGGCTTGGAACCACCTTTTCCCAACTAAGACATCATTCACACGTTCTTAGGAAACCGTCAAGTCTCCAGGGCCCTGGTGACAGAGCAACAAAACCAGGTCCCACGTTTCCCAGCTGGCAGGCAGCTCGTGCCGAGTTGAACGTTTCCTCTCGCTCGCTCTCAGCCATCTGTTAACAAAGCTGGGCTTCTCAGCCTGTCATGCCGGCGGCGCCGTCCGGGGGCCGCGGTCACCCTAGGGCCGCGATCACCCGGCCGCCCCACCTCCACTCCCCCACCCCCACCCGCACTGACGTCACCCTCCGAGCACGCGGCGGCCCCGCCCGGAGTCACGCGCCCGCGCCCTGCCCGCCCCCTCCCCGGGAGTGATGCGCCTCCGCAGAGATCCCTCCGCCGCCGCCTGGAATTTTCCAGAGCTCTGCCGGCCCTTCTTCCGTGCCTTGCAGGGCGGGGTGTCCTGAGGCGACCCCAGCGGCCCTCGCGGTCCACTCGGGGGTGCGGCCCCGGCCCACGCCCCCCACCCTCTGGTCAGGGAGCCGCGTCTCCCCACGGACACCCCCCCCCCCGAGAAAAAGGGACGTGTTCCCCTGGCCTCCGCCTCCCAGCTGTGACCTCGACATCTGTCCTCGATTCCATGATGCACTGCTCAGAGGGGCGAAGGGACAGCTGAGGAATCTGAGGGAGTGGCCGTCGAGGCCGACTGCGAACCGCCCCCCTCGCGGGCAGGGTCGGGGAGGGACTTTTTTTTCCAGTGTCAGTGGAGGAATCGTCCCGTTGAGCAATGCCAAGGTGACGCGCCCCAGGGCTATAAAAGCCAAAGTTGTGGCCTGTCCAGCAGGAGTTAGCACCAGGGAGGGCTTGGCGCCTGGGCCAGTGGTTGGGCGGAGGTGGCCAGATTAGGGCACAGCAGCGGGACATGGCAGAGTTAGGGACCTACAGGGTCGGGGTGCCGGAAGGAGGGCTGGGAAGGAGGCTAGGTGTCGTGGAGAAGGCTGCCTTCATAGTGCCCGCAGCAACCCACGGCGGGGACTGCAGCGCTCCAGGCCAGGCTGTCCTCGCTTCCTTCTGGAGCACGGACACTTGACCTCCAGGAGGGCACGGCTCTGTCCTGGGCCCGCTGTCCTGGCTTATTTATTTGGAAGGGGGAAAACAGGAAGAGGTGGAGGAGCAGGTGGTGGAGACAGGTGGAATGGGGGCGCTGAGGCCCTAGAAATGATCTGAAGGCAGGCATGGGTGCGGGACTGCAGGTGGGCAGGGAAGGCGACTTTGAACGTGGTAATGCCAGCAGCCCCCTTTTTTTCCAGACAAAGGGTTGGTTGTGAACCCTCCTGGGGATGAGGCCTGTTCTTGTGGCAAGTGGACTTAGCTTCGCGGGGCTGACAGCTCTGGCCCAGGGTGGTATGTAATTGGGGCTCAGCTGGTGGAGCCCAGGTCTGGGTGCACGGCGAGGCCGTGATCGGAGGTGAGGCGTGACTACAGTGGCAGCGTGCTGTCCTTACCCTATACTGGCTTGGTGCCTATCACGTCTGCCAGGTGGGGGCTGCAGAGACAGGACAGGTGTCTGGGGCAACGTTGACTGACGCTTTATTTTCCAGGTGGCAGTGCCCCTAGGTTCGCTGTCTACCTCTTCTGTGAGTTCCCTGTACCCTCTCCTCCTTCCTCTAACCCTGAGGTTATTCCTTCACTTAAAATCTTGCTTCTGGGCAGCTGGTAAGCGAGGAAGTCTTCGGAGTCGCAGCTGGAGTCGGTATTGTGGGTAATGGTGGAGGAGGAACCGCAGTCCCTGCTGAGACGAGGGGAGGGCCGGGTTGGTGTTTTGCACAGGGCGGGGATTGACTGTGCACCCCAGGGTGGGTCCACAGCGATGGTTCCTGCTAACAGTCACCCAAATGCCTCACGGACGTGGTTTGTTACTGTAGTGTTCATCAGGCGAGCAGATGGCACCAGGAGAAGTGGAGCCCCTGCCCGTGTGAGTCGTAGCAGTGCAGGAGGGGAGACCTGGAAGGACACAGCCCGCTTAAATTGATCCCTGCAGATTGAATTCCAGAGGCTTAGGAGGAGGAGGAAGCTCTCCGATGCCATGTGTCCAGGCCTTGCTCAGGAGGCCACCATTTAAGGTGTTGAGATGAGCTTATTGAGGGCGATCCGAAGTCCAGAGCAGATGCCTCGGGCTTGACGGGCCGTCAGCTTTGAATGAATGAATGTTCAGGAGCACCGTTCTCCAGGCACATGAATGCCAGCAGGAACCCCCCCTTTCCTGGGAGTAGAGGTTTTCAGATGCTGCATCTTCTAAATGTAGTCTCCAGTCATTCTAGTTGTGTGCTACGAACTTTGCTTCCAGAAGATTCTTGAGCTGTAGAACGTTTTAACGGTGGTACAACGCAGAATGATGGTGCTTGCAGATGGAGCCCAGTGACCACTCACCTGCTTCCCTGCCTGTCTGTGCATTGGCTGGAGGAATCTTAGTGCCATAGAACTCTTGGATGATGGGGAAAGCTGTTCTTTCTTACATGCCTTAGGCAGAGGGGAGGTGTTAGGTGAGGCACATTGTCACATTGTGGGAGTGGGAATGGGAATTGTGATGTGTTGTGCTAACAAGCAGGTCATGCCAAGTTTTTTGTGTTGGAGGTGGCAGGTCTAATTTGGGCATTCCAGTGACAGTGCAGATTAGTAAGAAGGGAATGGTGGGTGGGCCAGTAGTGATCCTTGGTGGGATTTTTGGGGTTGGGTTTTGTGTGTGTGTGTGCACGCGCGTGAGTCAGGGATGGAACCCAGGACTTCTTGCATGCCAGGCAACTGCACTGCCACTGAGCTACAGCAGGCTTAGCCCATGTGTTTAATTTTGATCTTTTTTTTTTTTTTTTTTTTTTTTTTTTTTTTTTTTTTTTTTTTTTTTTTTTTTTTTTTTTTTTTTTTTTTTTTTTTTTTTTTTTTTTTTTTTTTTTTTTTTTTTTTTTTTTTTTTTTTTTTTTTTTTTTTGGTATTTGAGACAAGGTCCTGCTGTGTAGTCTAAACTGGCCTCAAACTCAGTTCTGCTTTCGCCTCCCAAGTGCTGGTATTACAGGTGTATGCTGGGTGAAAAAGAAAAACTCATGTTCCACCATGCCTTGCCCATGTATATTGTCCTGGACTTGAGTTTAATGGATTAGATTTGAGAATATTTTTGACATTTTAGTAGGTGGGAGTTGTATAATGGGGAAGGCTCAGCACTGGTGTTGGGTGGGATGAGGGGTGAAAACTGGGAAAGGGTTGGTGACAGGATGTACCATGGAAGGTGGGGGTGGCAGGGAATGTGGGT
Organism: Pedetes capensis; assembly: GCA_007922755.1. Lineage (NCBI taxonomy): Eukaryota > Metazoa > Chordata > Mammalia > Rodentia > Pedetidae > Pedetes > Pedetes capensis. Next base: position 20,545 of record VMDO01009372.1, on the reverse strand, counting down.
TGAGTGTGGTTGGAAATATGGGTTGAAGGGAATGCTCTAGAGGGAAGTTCATGAGCGAAAAAAATAGAAATGGTAAATTGTTGCTAAGAACTCATGAGAATTGCTGGGAAATACTCTAAACGTTTAAAATGCTTAAATTCAAGAAAAAATCAAAACTGTTTTGCTTTGCTGCAAAGTGGGAAAGACTACAGGTGTAACTGAAAGCTTGAGTTTTGTCACTTGGAGATGGCGTCAAATTCAAATCGGGGAGGTTAACCTGTCGTTGGCTGCTTTGCAAGCCTCCTACCTAGGTGATTTTCTATAGCTGTGAGGTATGGTTTTCAAAAGCAGTAAGTCTTGGAAAAGACTTGTGAGTGCTCAGATTGTGGGCCTTTGAAGCATGTATGTGTGCACTTAAGATGGGATTAGATGGAGTCTTCTGGGCTACTAACTCAGGTCACTGATATATTTTGTGATTGAAAGTTTTGAGCAAAGCAGTACTATGACGATTTCTAAAGGAATTTCTTGTATACACAGCACATTATGAACACACCGGCTTTTCTATGTGAGGGTAATTACAACAGCGAAATTTCTGCTTACCGATCTTTAGACCACAGTCATTGTAACAAGAAAAAGCAAACAACTTTGTGGTTACTGTGATGTTTGGAAGCAAATAGAATCATTACTTTTGCCTAGGTTAGAGTGGATAACTCATTCAGTTTTTATTGTGAATGTGCATTTTAGACTATGGACTATGGGGAAACTCGATTAAAATCAATTTGGGAAATAATAAAAGTAAAACTGGGGCAAAGGGGACACCTTATTCAGTGTAATGTGTAAAAATCGCCAGTCTGAAAACCCTGTTTCTCAGCTGCATCTGTAGAACTAGCAAATACCAGTGGCTTTTTTTTTTTTAAATCATGTCTTTAAGTTTCACTTAAATTTTAAACCTTGAGTACTCTATCCTTGAGGATTATCTGTTTTCTGGGTTTCTTAAATGCTTAAAAATATATCAGTTTCGTAGTTCATTTCTTAACCAGTGACTTGGGAATGATACAAGTATTGTCATTGAAACTTAAAGTGTTAGTCATGCTTGTAATGGAGAGATTTTGGGGTGCGTTATGAAATGGAAGCTGTAAACGCATGTGGTTAAAAGTACTTATGTGCTGCTTTGTAAGATAAGAACTGTTCTATTAGATCATGTATGGAATTACTAATCATTTTTCCTCCCCTTTACAGCAAAAATAAAGGTTTGAGTTCTAAACTCCATAGAATCATTGTTTTTTGCTATGGTGTGTTTCTCGACCCCCTATCATTCTTTCATGACTCTGTTGGATGCATCTTCATATTATAGATGTGAGCCTAGGCTCATTGTCATTGGTTCCAACTAACTGAGGCTGTTGGTAGAGCTAGTGGTAACTTTTAATCAAATAGAACTGGTGAGGTATGTGACGGGGTTGCAAACTGGTGGGAGGGGCGGCAGCTTCTCGATTTGGGAGTTGGTCATGATTGTGCAAAATGTGATGCTGAACCACACAGCCAATGAAGGTGTCTAGGTGGGGGAGTACTTTGATAATATTCCAGAGCATTCTCTGGTTATTTCTAAGTGGTACTTGTTGGGGGAAAAGTCTTAAGAGAATGGATGGGTCAGGAGTGTTTTTCGTATTTGCAGTCATTTGGGAAGCTGGCGTGGGCCTGAGAGTTGGGCTTCATTTTTTTGGTATGTGACTAAGGGATTTGGGCTTCCTTGTTAAGAGCCCTGTTAAGCAAGCCAAGGCTGTGGGAGGGTGTGGGTTGGAAGCACTTGAAATCTAGCACTTAAGTCATCATCCTGCCTGTAAACTGATCCCGGGTCCTGGGTGGGGAAGTGATTCATCCTGGGAGCTGATCAGTACTTGTGTTTTAGGGTTGTGCGTCACTATCACCAGGGACTCTGAAGTGTCGCTTCACAGGAGACAGATTCTGAGCTCAGAATGGAAACACTGCGTTCCTCTGCTAAAAAAAGAGGTGCCTGTTCCCAAGGGAGCAGAGAGAAAGGCTTGGGGCTTCACAGGGTGCAGTGCCTTGCCTGGCAAAGTGACGAGTTCTGATCTGAAATAGACAGGGTGGGGACCAAGCAAAGGGTAGGGAGTGTGGTCTAAAATCTTCGTGACTCAGAAAATCGAGGGACTGGGTGTGTCTGGTTTGCTTCTCTGATGTCCCTCGGTGACCCCCTCCCTTGTACCAGTATTAAGAAACCAGTGAAGCTCAGGGAAGAGGAAGGTGGCCTGTTGCTAGGCAAGCCACCTGTCTGGGCTGGCACTGCCAAGAGCAGACGGTGGTGTGTGCAGGTGCAAGGGGCTTTATGCCAGCTGTCACGCTTTCCTAGGCCTCAGTTCCTACCTTACCCCTCTTGGCTTCTTAACCCTTGTACCCTCTGTCTACCTTGTTCTGTATTCAGAACTTGTTTCTCTTGCCTTTTATGTGATGATTACAGAACTCTTGCTTCCAGCCCTGAGGATAACTGCTGTATAAATGCCTCTGTGTAAATGGTGCTCTCTTTCCTAGCAACCTGGGCAGGCAGAGAAGAAATTAACCCACAGGGATGTAAATGTTTGGCATTGGAAGTGGTGATGGAGTGGAGCTTGTTAGTGTGAGAGTTGAGACCTGGAGGCTGAGGCTGGAAGCTGAGCTCACCCACCTTCTTGAGGGTAAAGAACTGGAATTCAGCGAGTGGGCTTCTGGTGATCTTGTGTAAATTTAATAGGGCATAAGGATAGCGAAGGTTGAATTTGATGTTTTTTGTTTTTGTTTTTAAGAACAAAAATGGACTGAGAGCAGAATCGATTGAGACTCCTGTGTGTGCCTGGGTTGGAGATATTGAGAACTTCAGATATGGTGGTTACAAAAAGGGGGATTGACAACTGTCTCCCAATGCCACCCTGTCACCTGCCTTCAGTTTGTCATATTGACCATGACCATTAAGGGACTGCAAGGACCTATAATACCTGGTGAAATTTCTCTATAACTAAGTCCCTGGAGGAAGCATTAACCCCTGGACCCATGCGGTGCTCATGGTTTGGTGCTGGTATTAAAGGAAGAAATGTCAAAACAGGCTTGCAGATATTTGTGGTATGTTTTAAGACTTCATAACCACAAAAACACAGATATAGGGTGGGAATGGCAAGGGGAAAACAGGAAATAAAAGCTGAAGACAGACAAAGGTGCACGTTCTAAGGAGTGTGGCCTTGACTGTTATCTGGGTGCAGCGTTCCCTCCAACACCTTCCCACTTCTGCTTAAGATGGCCACCACCTGCTAGGGGCCTCCAACCTCTGTCTACCTCTGCACCCCTTCCCTCCTTGATATAATTCTTCACTGAGTTCTCATGCTGTAAAGGTTTACTGTAAAGTTTGCAAAAAGCAGGTTGAAAAAAGTCCTCAATTTTCCATTAACAAATGTTACTGGCATGTTTGCTTCTGAGGGTGTTTTCCTATACATTGAATATATGCTTTTTTACACAAAATAGGATTATACTTAAAGTCTGTGTTGTGACTCTTTCCTCAAAACATTTTGTCATTTGAAGCATCTTTTTTAGTGATAATGTAATAATGTTCCATTGTATGGCTATATCAATTTAAACAATTTCACTTAGGTGGACATATAGATTATTTCCAAGTTTTTTCCCCCTCTTTGGAAAATGGCTTTCCTTGTTGGCTAAAACTGTCACATCTGTTGCTTCTTTGAGAGATGTGAATACATTTCTAAAAAGAAATGACTATGTCAAACTTCTTAAAACTTTAGGTTCATGTTCCTAAGTTGCCTTCTAGGGAAGGATTTTCTAAATTAATGTTCTCACTCATGAGGAATGCTGACTCTTTTCTGTTTCTTCAGAGTGGGTATGATAGTGAAAGTTGGGTGTGATGATACTGAGAACTTTTGCTACTCCGATGAATGCAGCCCACTTTCCCTATGGATGTGAGCCTTGCTTTGCTTGCCGGGGAAGTTGAACTTGTCTCTCATTGAATGATCATTTTCTCCGAGAAATAGGAGATACTTCGTACTCCTTAATCACTCGTTTTTCTATTGGTTGATTTGTAAAAACTATTTACATATTAAGAATGTTAATAATCCTTTGCAATACTTGATGCAAATATTTTTTCCAGGTTGTAGGTTGCCTTTTACTTTTGTTTATTGTTTTAATTTGTTGTTTTAGACATACAAAAATTACAAGTGAAATTTTCTTAGTTAAGTCACTGGTTTCTATAAATATATATATTCTTGTGGCATTTGTATGGTCTCATTTGTTTACATTTAAACCTGGTCTCCAATTGGAGTTTATTGTGGCGTCTAAGAGGGGGCCAGGTCCCCAGAGCTTGTCTCTCTCCACCAGGAGGGACGATGGACTAGGCAGAGCCCTGTTGGCATGAGGATTGTTGTCACAGTGGGACAGTTCACTGGAGAAGAGTTTGAGGGCAGAACAGTGGGGTCTCCTACATGGGGTCTGGGTTCATGGTTCGTCCTTCGTTTACACGTCCACCCCATCTCACTTGGCTTGAGTTCTAATCCTGACCCAACCACTTGGCCACCTTATGACTAGGAGCAAGTTGCTAAGGGTTGCCTGTCTTCCTCATCTGTGAAGCGGGAGGAATGAAGGCACGTTTGGCCCCTGGATCTGTACCGAGCACTCACTAGGACTCCTTCCCTTCCATACTTTGCCTTGCTCCTCTGTTTTGTTTTGTTTTGGTTTGGTTTTTTGCAGTGCTGGGGGTTGAACCCAGGCCTCACGCCTGCATGCTTTGCAAGTGCTGGACCACTGAGCTGTGCCCCCAGTCCATTTTTTTACTTTTTGAGACAGGGTCTCACTAAGTTACACAGACTACGTCTGGTCTCGAACTTGCGATCCTCCTGCCTCCGCCTCCCAAGCAGCTGGGATTACAGGTGTGCGCCACCATGCCCGGCTTGCTCCTCTGATTTGTCCACAGCAGGCCAGCCATGTCCTCTTGCTTCCCTCTCCCGTTTGCTAGCTGCCTTGCTCTGGGCCTGATATGCAGTGGTAATGAATGGGTATATTCTACTCTGTTCTGTTTCTAGCTTTAATTATGCTTCCATGAGAATTCTCTGTGTAAGCAGAGTCCACAAACACCTTCAAAGTGATTTCTCAATGCTTGTTCATTTATCGTGAGAATTCCAGGCATGGGCTTCCAGAAGTCTCTGAATGCTCTGAAATAGAATGTGTGCATTTTTCTGTGGAAAACAATTCACATCAGCTTATCAAAAAGGTCTGTCACCTGAAGCAAGATCGTAAATGAATGACTGCCTCATCTTATCCTACTGTGCTTATCCGATAGCCAGTTTCTTAAGTTGATACGCAGCACTGAGTGTTTTGAATTATCCTGCTGTCAGTAGATATCTCTGTAAGTCTGGGGTGTGTATATTCTCCAGGGTGGCATTGCCTGGCCAAAGTGCATGCATGCTTTTATAACACTCCTCGTTGAGTATGTCATTTCCTTATATGGTATCCATCATCAGGTTATTTCAATTTCATTTGTTGATCACTACTTTGAATTTTCTTGTGGCAAAATACACATAAAACTGTCTGAACCATTTTAAGGTGTACACTTGAGCAATGTTAAGTATATTTACTTTGTTGTGCACCTGATCTCCAGAACTTTATCATCTAAAAACTGAAAATCTGTGTCTGTTAAAAACAGTATCAAACTCCCCAGTCTTGTCTTCCTTTTGTCCCTGCCAACCACCATTTCTTCTGCCTTCTGTTTCGGTGATTTTGACTCCTCTAGGTACCTCATCTAATGAGCTGATACAGTATTTGTCTTTATGATGAGGTTATTTTACTTCGCAAAATGTCATCATGGTTCATCTAGGCTGTAGCCTGTGCAGAATTTCTTTCTCTTTTATGAGAGAGCTGAATATAGCCCACTTATGTGTGTCATATTTTGTTCATCTGTTTCTCTGTTGATAAACCCTTGTGTTGGTACTGCAAATGATACTGCTTTGGACATGGATACACAAATGTATATTTTCAAGACCCTGCTTCCAGTTTTTCTAGATATATAAAAAACATCCTAATGGATGTGAGGTGATATTTTATTATGGTTGTGATTTGCATTTCTCTAAAATGATTAGTATCTTTTCATGTGCCTACTGACCATGTATGTGTATATATATATATATATCTTTGGGAAAATGTCTATTCAAGTCCTTTGCCTATTTTAAAAATTAGAATTTTTCTGTTGTTGGCAACTTATAGGATTCCTCTATATTCTAGATGTGAATCTTTTATCAGATGTGGTCTTCAAATACCTTCTCTTGCTCCATACTTTTTCACTATGTTGAGTTTTTAGTTTTGACATAGTCTAATTTACCTTTAATTTGGCTTTTGTTACCTGTACTTTTGGTGGGATCTCTAAGAAATCATTACCAAATTCAACATTATAAAGCATTTGTTGTTACTTTCAAGAGTACTTTTGTGTACGTGTGTGTGTGTGTGTGTGTGTGTGTGTGTGTGTGTGTGTGTGTGTGGTGCTGGGGATTGAGCCCAATGCCTCACACGTGCTACATCCCCAGCCCTTAAAAGTACTTTAGTTTTCTTAATGCATATTTCTGTAATTATTGGCTAGTCTGAGTATTTTACCACTTGATTTATGTTTTTCCTCTTTGACCATTTAATGTGAACTTTCCATATTGGCTTTTATAAGGGTCATGAATTCTTTGTATAATTGAAATATTTGAATAGTTTGGCTAGTTATGATTGTCAAACTTCTTTTTTCCTCTTATTGTTGACGCCAAAAGTGTATATGAGGACTTTAAAACAGTCTAAGTCTAATGTTGTATCAGTCTAGTAGTAACTGATAAATCTATAAACATGTATGTGCTGGTACAGTTACAATACATGCTCTTCTCCATTTATTATGGCAAACTTGAATTGCAAACTTGAATTGAATAAATTTCTTTGTTCTTTTGCTCCATGCTTACCAATATTAGCTTGTCAAAATTATGTATCTAGATCTAGTTCTAGAAAGTTCAGGCTCTAGTTTTTGCTTTTGTTTCTAAAAAAACACAACATCCGATTGCTGTCGTTGGCCACTATGTTTTAAAAATCTAGTTAATGGGAACTATGATACTCCTTAAGACAAGAATATTCTCTCTTCCTTGTTAGAGTGTGAGTATACACAACTGGGTTAATCTTAATCTTTTGTTTATGACATGACATGACTCTCATTTCCTTCCTTATTTATTTTTAATAATGTGGTAACATATCTGAATTTTCTATCAATATAAAAATGAGAACAGTAGAGAAAATAAATTCCTCCAACTCCTGCAGTATTCCCTCTGCCCAGGCTGATGTCCTCATCCTAAATCCTGAGCTTATCTTTCACTTGCTTTTTTTTTTTTAAATACAACTTTTAAAAAAATCGTTTCTAAATTTGTTTTTTAAAGCATATGTTTTTTAGTTTTTTACTTTACAGAAAAGTTTTGTCGTGTGCCATCTTGTGGAACTTTCTTATTTACTAGAAAGTTGAGGTTCATCGCTTGCCTGATGTGAATTCCTGGATTCTCCCCTTGATGGCGATTGAGTTGCTTCTCTTCTGTTAAGTGTCATTAGAAAAGTGATATGTGATGTCACATCGAATTAAGACATGACTCTGAGGTTGGCAGTACCATACCACTCCCTCTCCAGAGGTGACCAGAGTTACTCATTTGCTGTGTTTCCTGCCAGACCTTTTTCTGTTCATATACCCGGATGGAAAAAAGAGATTGCATTGTTTTTCTGTCTATCTAAGCAATAAGCTAGTATTACATCTGTAAGTCATTATTGGCTTGCATTTTTTCCCTTTAACAGTAGAAAGAGTTGTACATACAGAACTGCAGAGTTGTACATACAGAACTGCCCTCAGTCTTTTAAACTAAGGTATAGTTTTCCTTACCCTGGCTATACCATGAATTATTTAGCTGTTCTACCACCGATAGAACTTTAATACTCTTTCTGATAGTGGTGTTGCAAACAATCCTGTGTGACCATCTTTATTCAAGCCGCTGGTGCACAATGCATGAGTGTTTCTCAGGGTAGGTTCAAGGTTGTGGGCTTGCTGGGTCACAGGACATGAATTTGCGGTTTTACTGCATCCTGCCTTACTGCCCTCCAGAATGGAGATACAATTTGCACCGCCGAGTATGAAAGAATCTGTTTGTTCATATCCTCTTAGGCGCTTTGCATCTGAAACTAAAATTTCTGCCGGCTGCCTTTTTTTGATCTGTCACTTACAGTGACCCATGGAGACTTTATAATACATACAATAGATTCTTGTTATCTGTGTGTGAAGTTAACCTTTGTGGGCTTGATGGGAATAGGAACCCCAGGGTCCAAGGCACAAAACAATTTATAATTTTGTCAACATATAGTATTTAAAGTTACTCCTGTCATGAGGCTGCTGAGAGCCCCAGACCTAATGTTCTGCATCCGTGTCACATTGTGGCCTTGTTCTCTTTATCCTAGCTTCAAAGCAACTCACCTGCAGGCACCAAAATTTTGCAGATTTAGGTAAGTCCGTGGCTAATATCTCTATAGAATGTACTGCTGTAGTGGATGGGACTGTGGAATGTGTGTTTGAGGAAGAATTTCTAAATCACTAGTCTTCAGTTTCAAAATCCAACACTATAGAGAAGCCCATTACATGGTTCCTAAGTCTGTACCCCAAGATTGCTGCTAATGACTTCATTTTTATTCCTTCAGACATCACTCTTTCCATGAATATACTGAAATCCATCCAATTATCTGTTTTAAAATGGAGCCACATAATGTGTACTCTTCCTTCTATGGCTCTGTAATGTCTAATCTCAGGTTGACAGTTATATTGACTCTCTTCCTCCTGATGGCTTTCAGGGTATTCCTGGGGTTTCCTGGCCAGTGCAAGCAGTGGACACTGAGTGCCTTTGATTCCTCAGGGCACAGGCTCAGGCACCCGGGACGATGGCTGGAAGTGGCCTTGGGCTCCAGGTTGGGCAGCTCCAGGCATTGATGCTGTGACTCCTCTCTTCTGGGTCCAGGGCCCTCAGTTCTGTGAGATGGGTTAGAGCTTCTGATGCCAAAATCAAATAGTGCTGATCTTTTCATGTCATGGAGTTCGGTTAAGGCTGGCTAGTAGTTAACACTGCCTGTCCCTACCAGAATTTAATGTCAGATGGTATCTTACTCAACCCAGACCCTAGTGGATCTGTCAAATCTAAGTCACCTTCCTGGTGCTCTTGCCCCAAGCAAGTTAAAAACAAAAACCAAAGGATTCTAGGAAAGTAGCTATGACATTTGCGAACAGTGGTATTTAATTATGTCTTGCTTGTTTCTGGGCCGATCCTGCCCTCACTCAGCACAAATGAGGCCCCTTTCTGGATTAAGGCCTGCTCTCTTCCTCTAAGTGGCCACCAAATGCCAGGAGCACAAGAGTGAGCCCCATCTTGGCTCTTCCTTGGCCTTGAAGGGTCATTCAGTGTTGTGTTGTGGGTAGCCAGAAACTGGACGGTGGGGTACAGCTTGGGCCGCCTCTACCTGGCAGCCCTATTATCCCAGAAGGAAATGCAGGGCTTTCTCAGCCCTCTCAGCCCCCAGCAATCAGTGCACCATCCCCTCTTCTTCTGTGATGTGACAGCTGTGGGACCTGCGATCTGTGTGTCAGAGCCAAGTCCTGCCTCAGCCTCTGCTCCTGTACTGACCCCAGAGGCAAGTGTTCGCTCGTTCCCTCCAGATTTTCTCCCTTGCGTATGTAGAGACACTTGGCTCATGTTGAAACTTCAAACACTGTAGGTGACCCAGTGATGTCCTCCCCACAGAGGCAGCTGCTGTAGCCAGAGCTGTTCCAGAGAATTCTGTGTACACGGGAAGCTGTGAGATGTGGCCCTGCCAAGCTGTGCTGCACTTGGGCTGTTGGGAGAGCCTGCCTGTCTGTACCTGCCATCTACCTTGGTGGTTTCACTGCCTGTGTGAATTGTAGCCACGCTTGAACCGTGCATTCCCCTTCAGGGAAGCACTTATGTAATTTGCAGCAATTCTAACTGTGTGTAAGGCTACACTAAATATCTGTCTACGTGTGTTTTTATGTACATGGGTAAGGATATCTATGGGGAGAAAGGTTCCTTTAGGAGGAATTCTAGAGCACAGAACACACGCATTTCCAAATATGATGGATGCCACCTGCTAGCTCTCTGTGGAAGTTCCAACTGACATTTCCCATGTTTGTACCAATGGCATGTCCTTACACGTGGGTATTTGTCAATGTGAGAAGTGAAAAATATTTAATTGTAGTTTCGATATGTATTCCTATTGGGTTGTATACTTACTGATTTTATAAGAGTTCTTTATATATCAAGGAAATTAACCATTTATCATTTGTGCTGCAAATACTTTCCCATTCCTCGCTGACCTTTAAGATTTCTTGTTTGTTTTGGTTTTGGTTTTTTGGTTGGTTTTGGTTTTGGAGACAGGATCTCACTGTGTTGCCCAGGCTGGCCTCAAATTTGAATCCCTGTTGCCTCAGCCTCCTGAATGCTAGGATTATAATCATGCACCACCACATCTGGCCGAGTTTTATGGTATCATGTTGCTATTCAGAGTTTTAAATGTATATGCCACATATACTCATCAATATTTTATTTTACAGCTCTGGATTTTATAAATAGGTCAGAAAAACTAAACTAGGTCAAGGTGGTTTTTTGTTAAAACTCATTTTGTCATGGCTCTTTTAAGGTCTTTTAATTTTGTTGGATCTATTTGGACTTAATTTTGGCATAATGAGTGACTGACGCATAATGAGTTGTCTCTACGCATTTACTGATTAAGGTAGCTATTGGCCATTAATCTATCCATTTGCCTGTTCTCGATGGTTTTAAATATTGTAGGCTGTGCCTTAATATATGATATTGATGGCCTGCCTCATTATTTTACTTCTCTAGAATTTTCCAGGCTATTCTTGTGTAATTATCTCACCTACCTTGTGATGGGGCTGGGATTTAGCTCAGTTGGTAGAGCACTGCGCTGCAGTCTCTGAGGTCCTGAGTTCAATTCCCAGCACCACAAAAATGGGAGAAGGACCTGGCAATCCACTCCCAAGGCAATCCCGAAACAGTCTGCCATTGAAAACCCTATGAGGGTCGCTATGAGTCGGATACCGACTCAATGACACCTAACAACAACCTTGTGATGTCTTTATGAGTTGTCCTCTGTAAAAATGAAATATGTCTTTCCATTTTCTCCATCAGTTTAACCTGCCTTTGTCAGCAATGTTGGCCTTAGTCTTTCTGCCCGTGTCTGTATTTCCTCTCCTGCCTCCCCGCAGACCCCACCATGACCAAACGGCCTCTCCAGTAACAGAGTACGCTTACGTATTTAGTTTTACTTAATGGTTACTTGTTCCTGTCCCACTGTCAATGTCCAGTGGTCTGTGCAGTTGAAATGCTCCTATACACAGTTCCTATACACAGTACCCAAGGTCGCATTCAGGAGGAGTATGGCTGGGTGGGTTTGCTGTCTGGACCTCTGTCCCTGTGGGGTTGGCTCCTCCCATGGAAGTTCTGTGTCCCTGGAGTGTCTAATGGAATCTTGTTCTAGGTACCAGCACCTGACTGCTGTGACCTTCTCCCCTGCCAACAGCTGGCTGGAACTTTGGACTAAATTGTATTGCCTGTCTCCTTGCCTCAGGCGAGATTATTCAGACAGGTTTTACCATTTCTTCCATGTCTCAAGGCTACCGTTGTGAACACATTGTCTTGTGTGGTATACTGGGTGCTCCTCCCAGCTACTGAAGTCAGGCCTGTTGGTCCCTTCCCTAGCTCCCGTCCTGGTTAGGGGTCTGCGGTCATTCCGCTGGGATCATCCCACCATCCTCCACAGGGCTCACCTTGTCTGTAATGGAGGCAGCTGAGGGGCTAAGCCTTTCCCTCGGTCCCTCCCCTGTTCCGCACTGGTGTCAAGGCGTCCTGCGTCTGATGCAGGTGGGTGTCTGTGGGCTTTCTCTTCTTTCTTTGGTTTTTAGTTAAACTCTGTTCGGTTTCTGATTAGGATGTTTTCTAACTTACCGTTGGAATAGGGTAGGGTGAATTTCTTTCTCAGCAGTGAAATTACTAGCCCAGAGGGTGGGACAGTTGAAAAGCCTTTGATTCTGGTTGCCAAGTGCGCCCCCTGCAGGCAGGGCTCCGCCACATTCCCCCCCCAGGTGATGGACAACCTGCCCCTCCCCAGGTGTGCTCACCCTTGCATTTTTCTTTCCTGGTTTTAAGGCAAAAACAGCATCTCTGTTTTTGTGTTCTTGTTTGTCTTTTTGTCTTGTTCTGTGGTTCTGGGGAATCAAATTGAGGGCCTTGAGCCTATATCTTAGTGTTTTAATTTGCACTTTTTGATCTGAAAAGCTATGAGTCAGACCCGACTCGATGACATCTAGCAACAATAACTCCTATAGGTTACAAAATGTTTTTGTAGTTTGCCTTATTAAGTATCAGATCTTGCAGATGGTTTTTAATTTTGTAATCAAAAAATTTCCTTATTAGGACTTCATATGTTGGTGTTATATTTTCTTCTGGTTGCTTTTTGACATTAAACTTTTTAATCAACCTAGAAGTTATTTTGATATACAATATGAGGCAAGAATCTAGTTGTTTCCAAATGCCTAATTTCCTCAGCCCCATTTACTAAATAATTCAACTTTGTCTACCGATTTGAAATGACACTTGTTAATTATTAGCTAATTAATGTGATTAAGCCTGCTTCTGGATGTTCTAATCTGTTTCTCCACAGCTGTCTTTCCTTTTGTCACCCCAGTGTTTTAATTTTCATATCTTGATAGAGTTTTAATATATAGTAATACAGGTCCCTGTCATTCTTTCAAAGACTATTTGGATTTTTATTGGAATTTCATTACATTTATAAACACTACGATACTCAGACTTACGAACCGGTCTCTCTGTTCATTGGACTTTTCACTATATGGGTTATGCGCGGTTATGAAGTTTGTTCCTTGAAACAAAATATTTCGTATTGTGGTTGGATATGTTTGTTAGACTATCTGATTATGATATCATAATGTGTGGTTAAGACTTGATTTATATATATGCTTTGTGTTATAAGTAGATACGCTGGGTGTCACCACTCAGGCCAGTTGGAAGGCAAAACAGCATATTGCCTAAAAGTGCAGACTTTTGAGTCAGACAGCTAGTTCTCACTGTAGGCTGCCACTTATATGCCACATGATCATCTCTGTGCCTCGGTTTCCCTGTCTGTAAGAAAATATAATCATCTACCCCAGCTATGGGCTGTGTTTCATGCAATAATAGACACTGGGCATGGTGCTCTTTTGACATGGATTAAGCACTGCTCTCTTGGGTTTTCCAGATAAAAAACAGTTTGCCTCTGGTGATTCTATCACCCAAATGGGAAGATTTCCATTTCTCATGCTGCTCTCTTCCTGTCTTGTTCAAATTGGCTGTGATTATCAAGGAGGCATGAGTGCTGTCATCTCATCCCCCAGTGGGATCTGTCAGCAAATGGTAGGGAATCCTGCTGGCTCTGGGAGCCACATATGAGCCCCCTAGCATCCTGTTTCATGCTACCCATTAGTGGGCCACACGATGAGTTAGGGTGATCTGCATGTAGGCATTTAAATTTTAATATTTATGCATTTATTTTGATATTAGTGATTTTTATTTATGGTGGCAATATGGTTTCCTTCTAAAGTTTGTTTTTCCTTCTAAAAACTGAGTTTCAATTTACATACCATAAATTTCATGGCTTTGAAGTGTACAGTCCTCTGGGTTTTTGTATAATCACTATGTTGTACAACCATAGACTTTTTCATTATCCCAAACAAAAGCTCTGTACCCAAAAAACAACTTCATAGCCCTCTCTTCCCCTGGTCTGTGCTGACCTGCTATACTTTCTATCTCTCTGAATTTGCCTATTCTAGGTTCCTCGTTTAAATGTAATCATATAATATTTGTCTGACTTATTTCTTTTTTTCTTTTTGTTTTTTGAAACAGGGTCTTACATGTAACCCAGGCTGTCCTGGAACTGGCTACATTGACCAGTCTGGCTTTGAACTCACATTGATTGTCTAGCCTCAGCCTCCCAAGTGCAGGGATTATAGGTGTGCACCACAATGCTGGGGTTTGTCTAACTTAATTCATATAACATAGTATTTTCAAGGTCCCTCCATACTGTAGCATGTGGAAATACCTCATTCCTTTTTTGCGGCTGAATGATAGTCCATTGTATTGATATGACACATTTGGTTTATCCATTCATCAGTTAGACATGTGGACTGTTTCTGCTTTTTGGCTATATGAACAATGCTGCTGTGAATATTTGTGTACAAGTTTTTGTGTGAACCTGTCTTCAACTCTTTGCTATACTCCTAGGAGTAGAATTACAGGGTCATATACTATTTCTGTATTTAATTTTTTGAGGGACTGCTGAAATGTTTTCCAATGTTGCCATATCATTTTGTATTCCCACTAGTAACGTGTGATCGTTTCAACTTCTCCACATTCTCACCAACACTAGTTACCTGACTTTGTGATTATAACTATCCTAATGGGTGTGAAAAGGTATTTCCTGTAATTCTTATTTGCATTTCTCTTCACAGATGATATCAAGCACCCATTTGTGTGCTGTTGGCCGCATGTATACCTTTGGAGAAGTGTCTACTAATCTTTTGCCTCCTTTTTAAGTGTGTATTTGTTTTTATTATTGAATTGCAAGAGTTCTTTATATATCTTGAATTCTAAACCCTTATCAAACTTATAATTTGCAAATATTTTCTGTCATTCTGTGGGTGTTTTTACTGTCTTTGTAACATCCTTTGATGTAAACTAAGTTTTTTTTTTTCTGGTACTGGGGTTTGAACCCAAGGCCTTGCGCTTGCATGCTCTGCAAGTGATGGACCACTGAGCTGCACCCCCAGCCCATTTTTTTTTTTACTTTTTGAGACAGAGTCTCACTAAGTGATGCAGACTGCCCCTGGTCTCGAACCTGCAGTCCTCCTGCCTCCGCCTCCTAAGCTGCTGGGATTACAGGCCAGCGCCACCATGCCAGGCTTAACTAAATTTGTTTTAAAAGCAACTTGAGGGCTAGTGATGTAGCTCAGTGGTAGAATGCTTGCCTAGGGTTCTATCTCCAGCACTCAAAAAAAAAAAAAAAAAAAAAAACTTTATTAAAGGGGAAGAAAATGACTTGCTGTACTGAGATATGGCCAAAAATCTCAAGGTGGTGTGTGATGATTAAGGATTAGGGGATGTCCCCTGTTACACCACACGTGCTTGGTTCTTATTTGTTTTGTTTTGTTTTTTGAGACACTCTGACGATATTGCTCAGTCTAGCCTGGAACTTACACTCCTGCCCCACCCTCTGGAGTGCTGGGATCATCTGTGTGAGCCTTCATGCTCGGTAGAGTCAGAGAAAAGGGGGCCACCCTTAAACACAAAACGGGTGGAAGTGCGGCTCCACTACGATGTCAGCTGATGCCACCTGTTGTGTGAGCTGGGTCCTGGAGAAAGGCATTCATTTGTTTACTAGATTGCCCGGCAGTCCTTGGTTTGTTAAATTGTAATAGATACTGACTTATTCAAATGCCTTTCCTGTGTCTTTAGAGATGAACATCAGGTTTGTCTTTGTTTACCATCTGATGATTTTAATGTTATTACTGGACTACTAGGTCTACAGCCATAGCACCTGGCATCCAATCTTGTCAAATCACAGCAGGGTTGAGCCAATTAGTCCTTGGATGGGAGACCACCTGGGAATACCAGGTGCTATAGGCTTAGGAGAAGAACCTGGCAGCCCACTCCCAAACCAATCAGCCATCAAAACCCTATGAATAGCACAGAAGTACTGACAATAGTGCCAGCCAAGGCAGTGTCAGGTAGTGTTTTGTTCTGTTGTAGGTAGGGTCGCTTTGAGTCAGACCCAACTTGACGGCACCCAACAACAACAACAGCGACAACTGGACTACTAATGACTCCATTAGTAGAAACTGAATAAGAATTGAATACTAAGCCCCCCTATGATTTCTGAACCAAAGCCGTTCCTGGACCTGGATTTTTACTTTGTTGACACAGCAGTGAGTTAGAGGTTTCACTTAGACTTCCAGATGCTGTTGGGCAGTTTGGGGATCAGGACGTCAGGAGAAGCAGAGACATAGACACATAGCCAAGAGCAGGCCTTGTGAGCACAGATCTCAGGTGACCAACTTGTTTTCCCTTTTTTGCCACTTTGGCCAAGTTTCAAGTCTTTTTTTTTTTTTTTTTTAAATAGAGAGGAGGTCTCAGTATGTCACCCAGGCAGGTCTCAAACTTGTGGGCTCACGTAAACCTCCTGCCTCAGCCTCTCTAGTAGCTGGGGCTACCAGCACACACCACTCAACTATCTACATTGCTTAAATTCTCAAAGCATCTCCTTGGTGATGAAGTGGGGCAGAGAACAGCATTCGCAGGTGTCTTATTGGTTTGTGTGAAGCTAAACTGCAGGTGCTTGTGCGGGAGAGGGAGCTGCTGTGTCTGTCCCTGTGTGACAGGAAATGTAATAGCCAAGTGCCCAGCCTTACTGCAAGCCATAGAATGCACAGTGGCAGTGACACCCACTCTTGTGGACATTCGGTAGTTTTCTGAAGCTTTATCACATTCTAGGCAGAGCTTCCAACCCAAACCCAGTGAAAATTGGGTTCATGTTCAACTTTTAATGTTTTTGTTTGATTGTCTGTTGTATCATTAGCTATTTAAATTTGAAAAAAAAAAAATTTAAACCTGAACCTGAATCCTCTAAACGTTAACTGAATCTGCACTCAAACCTGAGCCAGGGTTTGAAGCCCTTTCGAAGGCCTGCTTTAGGGTCCCTGGGCCACTTGATTTGTTTGTTTGTTTGTTTTGAGACAGGGTCTTGCCATGCAGCTCAGGCTGGCCTCAGACTTGCTATGTGCTCAGACTGGTCTTGAACTTGCATTGCTCCCCCTGCCTCAGCCACCCGAGTGCTGGGATTACAGGCATGCGCCGCCATGCCCGGGTAGGCACGGTGATTTTTATAGATGTCCTGTGGCAGTCGAGAGGTCTTCCTTGTCACACGCCACACTTGGATCCTCCCCTCCCCATGTTTTGAGTCAAATCTACACCGCCTGTGTTCCAGTGTAATAAGCAGCGTGAGTTCCATCCTCCCCGCCACCACTGGGTCTGCCGCCCTGCTGCGGCAGGGTCACGTGGTCGCCATGTGTTGAGGCAAAGATTTCTGGCTGCACCAGTGACCCTTCCCTGCGGAGTGCTTTCTGTCTGGAGTTCTGTTCTTGGTGGTGATAGTGCAGACCAGCACGTGTGTGGTGCACGTGCACACACACACCAGCTCACGCCACACATGATGGTCTTCACTGCACTGGACTGAAATACCTGTGGAGTTTGTTTCACCTGTGGAATCTCGCAACTATAACTTTTCAGATATCCCTGCTTTCAGCTCTTACACCTATGTTTATTTTGCAGTTGTGACTGGTGGTTATTTTG
This sequence comes from Pedetes capensis, assembly GCA_007922755.1. Classification (NCBI taxonomy): domain Eukaryota; kingdom Metazoa; phylum Chordata; class Mammalia; order Rodentia; family Pedetidae; genus Pedetes; species Pedetes capensis. Next base: position 3,047 of record VMDO01009372.1, on the reverse strand, counting down.
CTTTTTCCCCACATCATGTTGTATCAGAGACCACGTTATTCATGCTGAAATGATGCGCCCTTCCCTATGAGGGCTGAGGACCTTCCGAGGTATGGGCTTGTCGCTGCTGCCGGGGCCGTGTGGGTCAGTGCCAGCATTTTGTGATTACAAATGGTGCAGTGACAAATCCCTTTCCTACTGCTAGGCTGCCCTTGTTTCATACCCCCACTTGTGAAAAGGGACTTTATTTGGTTTTCCTGCCCTCTGCCTTCTGGATGGTTCTGAGAGCATCGAGAAGACCGCTGTCTTCTGCCCAACCCTGCCAGGTTTGCCCTTGACTGAGTGTGACGTGGTTTCCCAGAGCCATTTTTTCCTCACTGCTTAGCCAGAGGCCTATTTCTCAGTGTAGGTGACCCCCAGGTTCCTGCAGTGCACCCCCAGGGTCTTGCTGCTAACATGTTGAATTAATCCTGTGCTCATCTTACAGAGTATGGTTTGACTCCCCCATTTTGGAGGGCTGGTAAGGCCTGAGATTTGCAACTTCATGTCGGGTTGGGACTTAGATGGCCGAGCCGTTTCCTCTGTGCTCCTGCAGTAAGTAAGTGCCTGCTCCTCTTGGTGTGGGGGGCTGAAGCTGATGGAGGCTGTGAGGGGAGAGGGGCCCAGCCAGGGAGATGGGGAAGGAGATGGAAGCAGTGGGGCCTGCAGGTGCTGGGCCTACCCGGCAGTCTCCAGACTTTGGTGCATGTCAGAGGAGAGGAGGGGAGGGTGTGTGTGTGTGTGTGTGTGTGTGTGTGTGTGTGTGTGAGAGAGAGAGAGAAGTGGGGCTGATTCCTGGGGCTGAGAGGACCCAGTTAGCCTGCTTAACCCTTTGGGTGCCCCTGGGCAAGTTACAGCACTCAGAGCCTCAGTTTCTTACTTGGACTTTTCTGGGGACACAGCTTCTGAGCTCCTCTGGACTCATAGCAAGGGCTCAAGGGACCCCTCCCCCCATGCTGAGGACTTCAGGGCTCATGGGGTGCTCTGTGGACCCGCCGTGGGCCTAGGGGAGTCAGAGCCCAAGCCCTAGCTGTGAGCACTGTGGGCAGTGGACCACCAAGGCCGCCAAGGTTCCAGGGCTGGCCTCGTTCACCCCTTGGCTCTGGTGGTCGGGACCTCTCCTCCCCAGAACTCGGACTCTAGGTCACAGCCCAGTAAGAGGAGAGAGCAGGTGGGGACACTGCTTCTGACGTCATTCTCAAACAATGGCAGTTCCCAGGAAGGACTCTACAGTTGACGGTGGCTGAGACCTCAGATCATGGAAGGCAGGTGGGCTTGTCTGTGCGACTCACGTGGCCAGGGACCAGCAGCCTTGAGGCTCATGGGCGCTGGAGCTGGGTCTGCTGGCTAGAAGTTCCCCTACTTCTTAGATTTCCTGCTCCCATGAAAAGATTTTTGCCTTAACTGTGAGTGACCCCAAAGTTAAAAATCCTAGCCATGGGGACCTTCCCCACAAAATGAAAGTAAAACCCCTCACCCCTCTCAAGCATCTTAGAATCTTTTTAGAAATGTCTGTACCCATACAAAAACTTGTCATCCCTGATACTGTCCCGGGACAAGCAGGACCCTGACCCATGGTTCTGCTTGCCGATCTGACTTCCTGAGCTTCTCAATTGGGATCCACAATCTGGTACGGTGGGAAACATGGCCCGTGAGGCAGGGGGACGTGTGTCCCCAGCCACACCCTGGGAAGGGTGTCAGGACAGGCAGGAGCGAGCCGAGCCGGGAGAGGGAGGCGGAGCCGCCGCAGGTGTTTCTTTTACTGAGCGTGGCTCACGGCCACGCTCAGGTTTTGCTTTTCACCTTTCAGTCTGTGAGAATCGGAGCAGGAAAAAGCAAAAGGCGCTGGTGGCGGCACGCCCACACTGCTGGGTCGGGGTTCAAGTCCCCGTGGCGCCCTGCGAGTTCCAGCTCCGCTCCTGGGGCCCCGCCTCCCCGGGGAGGCGCAGGGAGGGGCTGCTGGGCCCTGGGCTGGGCTCTCCGCTCTCCAGCAGCGGTCCCTCCCCTTCCCTCGGCCCGGCCTCTGGTGACCTCTGTCTACCTTGGGCCTCTGTGAGTGGCCTGTTCTGGACAGTCAGTAACCATCCTTCCTGTCTGGCTGCTCTCCCTGCGCGGCGTCTTCCGGGATTCACCCACGGAGCGCATCAGAGCTTCCTTTGCTGAGAACAGCAGGGTGGTCCATGGTATGGGTGGACCACAGTTTAGCCACTCGTCGGCTGATGGGCCCTGGGTTGTTTCTGCATTTTGACTGGTGACTAAGGCTTTTATGGATGTTCATGTGCAAGCGTTTGTCCAAGCCACTGTTCTCAATTCTTTTGATATAGACCTAGAGTGGAACTGCTGGGTCCTATGGTAATTTTTTTCTCTTGTTTTGCAGTGCTGGGGATGGAACTCAACGCCTCAGACATGCCGGGCAAGCGCTTTCCCACAGAGCTCAGCCCAGCCCTGTGTTTAACGTTTAGAGCAGCTGCACCATTTTACATTTCAGCAGTGTGTGAGGGGTCCAATTTTACTACACACTTGCCAACACTTGTGATTCTCTCTTATTATTTTGGCCATCCTAGGAAGCATGACCCAGTACCTCACTCAGCTTTTGGTGTTTTTGCACCTGAATTTTTCACCCTCGTGCAGAGGTGGGAGATTTCACTACCTAGAATGGGTTTTGACCCCAGGTCAGAGAAACCCCAGGGCCTGCACTTGAGTGCAACCCTCTACCCCACTGGGCTTCCACTGCAGGCCCTGGTAAAGTCTGTGAAGGCAAGGGTGGGAGGAACCAAAGGGCAGCACTTTCTTCCCTGAAGGCCCCTAAGAGCTCTGGTGGCCTGTCCCCATCTGCATGATGGAAGGAAGACAAGAAAAGGAGCACTTTTCTTAGAGCTTCACCCAGCCAGAAAGCAGCACCCACTCTTGCACCTGAGCTGAGGCCACAGGGGACATGGAAGGAGGACAGTCTTGTCCTGGGTCCCCATAGGTACTCTCAACCCACCTTGCATCAGGCACCAGCCAGAGGATTCTGGGAAGCCAATTGG